>APFE031161489.1:11899-60153 GCA_000404065.3 Pinus taeda | reverse complement strand
GGCCCTTCTCGATCAATGGGGAGGCCTTCATTCATTAAATGGCATGAAAAAGAAGAATACAATCAGTTACAACAAAGGAGTCTTATACCTCCATTCTTGAAAATGACTAAGAAATGGAGAAATCAGATGGAGAAATGGATAGTGCCATGGAATTTGTGGCATCACGAAGGGCTGAAACCATATAAAATTTGTCAAAATCTAGACAAAATGGACTTTTTCCCCTCGTGCTTGCTCCTGCTAGAACTGCATGCAAGTTCCTCTCCCCCCACACTTCTCCATCTTCATAATGTTTTATAACATTATTTTGTTACAATGTCACTTAAATTAGGGGGTTGGGTTATTTATAATAGAATGTTATTTGAATGGGAGGATCGGTGGGAATGATTAATCTGACCGTCTAACCTTCCATTTCAACAAAACCCCGAAATATCCCTATTTCTTTAATACAACAATACACAGGGTACAATAAAAAACCCAAACGAAAAGCTTTAAGCTAGAACTCAAATTTCATTAAATCGGCCCTATTCTCTTGTTGGGTCTATGCATATCGCAATCGCAATAGCCTTTGGGGTCTTTCCTTTGACTGAGTGATTGCCGATCGTTGATATCACCGATATGATCCTGACCGTTGATCTATTTTCCAATCCAATGGCTCAGATTGTGCATCGCTGTCAGCATATCACAATCGCTATCAACATATCACATATATAACAGCCTAGGGTTCTTCCTTATGGCATACGCTAACGCTGATCACTGACGCCAATATCGTCAATTGCTACATCGCTTATTGCATGTCGCCTATTCCCAATATTTCCTATTGCCTGCCCCTAATTGCGATTACTCGTGATCAATGATTGGGGGTTCCATCCACCCAGCCTTAAGTCTACCCTTTGAACTCCTCTTATTGCAATTTGCCTTTATAAGGCTTTAGGCCCATTTTTATAATAAATGCCTCCTTTTTCAAAGGAACAAAGGCAAACTCTTTTCACGATAACTTCATCATCTGAAGTCCATTTTAGCCCATTCAAGTTGCAGTAGATTCAGAATGAAAAGATTTACACAACGGGACTATTTCTAGGAGCATCCTTGGACTTTCATTTTCCCCTATTTCCTACAAGTCAACCTCAAACTTTGACTGCTTCTATCTCCTCCATTTAGAATCAAATTGGAGTGTCATTCACACCATTGGAATTAGGGCAATGAACACTTCGATCTAATGTCAAGATAATTACCTTTCTGCCACTTTGAATTTTGATATTTTCCCATGCCACTATGTCTGAAGATCCACCTGGATCAATCCTCCCCACTAAAGAGCTTTTGGACCCCAAAAGCATTAGCACATTGTCTCAATCCACACTTTCAATCACCAGCACGTGAAACGGTACATTCTTGCAATCATGCACACCACACATGACTCAACAAACCTCCTTGCCAAGAGTTCACAACACACAGCCATTGGTGAAGGATTACATAAAAAGTAATTAATGCCTCAAATACTAATAAGGAAAGGCCAAAATATCATTGTTGCATCTTTGAAGTGATGGGAAACACACCATAATTTTTACATTTACTTGCAACGTGTGATTTACAATGCTGGCCATAAGAAGCTACTACCCCTAAAAATCCCAACTTAAGAAATCAAACCACCATGAATGCGGTGGATTTATCTGTTGAACATGTTCACCTTTCGGCTCCTCTAGCGATGTTTCCAGAGTGTGGAGTATCGGACATGAGGTTTGTTGGTGCCCCTCTTTGTTGCCATGACTACAATTATTCTTTCTCCTCCAGACTTTTGATGCTACCTTGGGCCACTTTTCCCTGGTGTTCCTTCGATAAGTGTTCATCGAGCCTTCACTATCGCTGGAATTTGAGGAAGGAATTTCTTCGTCTGTCATTGGTTGCTTACTGGCTATATTGGAGTCTTCCCCCAGCTCCTTTCTGGTGTATTTGAGTCCTGCATGGTGTAGAAATCCATTGACTTTGATGGGGTTTATGATGCCTTGGCCTTTGATGCTGAGGCCCTTTCCTTGATATCCCATTTCCTTCATTAGTTTGGATCCAATCCCTATAGTATGTTTTTCAAAAGAGGCAAATTCATCATCGTGGAAATCATATGAAATCAAAGAATCACTTTTTACCTCCATATGGCTATGTTGCAGCCTGTCCAAGGCCTCATCCTTGGCTTGCAATTGGCGTAGTAATATTTGGTTTTCGTCCCTTGCCTCCGGTAGAAGCCTCCTTAGCTAAACATTCTCTACTTGGGTGTGGTGGTTTATCTCCTCAAGTTCTTGGAGTCCTGCTGCAGGGAGTGCCCTTTTCATTATATCGGTTGAAATCCATGATTCTGTGCCAAAATCAGACCCCAAATCTATGAGTCCTCCTATCGCGATCCCAAGGGCTGCACACTTTGGCTCATCACCGAAGTCGGACCCCAAGTCAATGGGCCTACCCCATGTAAATACTATAGTTGTGACCTTCTCGTCCTCCTCTGACTCTGAATCTGGGCTTTGTTGCACCGTGGTGATGGTCTCACATCTCATCTCAGGGTACAACTTCCAGTAATTCACTTCGCCATGCCCGTCCTTCTCACAATGTGTCCGAGAGGGCTTTTCTCCCCTCCTCTTAGCTACCATGATTCTCTTTAAGTGGTCATCTTGTCCATGTGTTCCCCTGTTTTCTAGATGAATGGAATTTACACTGGCCGAGTCAATGGTAGTAGGTTCAAACAATAATAATGAATGCTTAATGTAACTATGTAATGGTCCAATATACTTAGTTACTACTTCAGGTGTATCAAGTGCAATGCGCAAATTAAGTGCTTTCTTTCTAAACTCCTCTGTAAAACTTTGAACATCCTAACCTTTGCCTTGCCTTAAATACTGCCAATTCATTAATGCTTTCTGCTTATAACCTAAGGGATAAAATTATTCCTTTAATGTAGAAATGAAATCAAGCCATGATGAAAGAAGGTTACCCACATTCTTTATACTTTGCAACCTGTACTCCCACCAGACGAGAGCAGTGCTACTCAGCCGTAGAGAGGCCAGCTGAGTCTTTGCCTCATCCTCCACGATCTGTTGAATCCTGTAGTAGATCTCAATCTGCCTAATCCAATTATTAAGCTTTTCTACATTACTTCCACCATTAAACATGGGAAGATCAAATTTGACATCTAATTTAAAGAAAGGCTTCTTGTGTGAATCCCTTGAATTCCTATGATGATGGTGATGGTAGGAAGAAGAACTTTCACTCATGGAAGGAGAAGGAGGTGGATCTCCTCCATCATCTCCATGTACCGAACCTCGCCTTTCTGGAGTTTCTCTCTCCACACTTTCAATTTTTTCAAGTCTTGAGACCAGCTTCTCAACATGATCTACCATTGTGTATAAAGTCTTGTGAAATTTTACTTCCTCTTCATAATGAGCCTCATCCTCTGTCATGTTTCTCCTTCGATGTGCATGCCACTTCAGGATCGAAAGTATCTAGTTCCCCTTCAACTCTTGGGAGCCTATTTATTGTTAGCATTAAAACATGCAATTCACATCTAAAAAGACCTACTCTGATACCACTTGATCCAAGAATCTTTTTCTTATAGATGTATTAAAGAATCACATGTAGAAATTGCAGCTTAACCATACAAATCTAATGTGCACATGAGAGAAGAAGAAGAAACACATAAAGCATGAGAAGATGACAACAAGACTTGATAACCAAGTTCATCCAACTTAGACTGCGTCTTTGAGCCCTACTTGATCAATGGGGAGGCCTTCATTCATTAAATGGCATGAAGAAAAAGAATACAATCAATTACAACAAAGGAATATTATACCTCCATTCCCGAAAATGGTTGAGAAATGGAGAGCTGAGATGGAGAAATGGATAGTGTCATCGCATTCATGGCATCGAGAAGGGCCAAAACCATATAAAATTTGTCAAAATCTAGACAAGATGCACTTTTTCCCCTCCTCCTTGCTCCTCCCTCGCACTGCGTGCAAGTTCCTCTCCCCCCACACTTTTCCACATTAATAGTGTTTATAAAATTATTTTGTTACAATGCCACTTAAATCGGGGGCTTAGGTTGTTTATAATAGAATGTTTTTTGAATGAAAGGATCGACGGGTGCAATTAATCTAACTGTCTGACCTTCTGTTGCAACAAAACCCCGAAATAACCCTTTTTTCGTTAATACAACAATACACAGGATACACTGAAAACCCAACTGAAAGCATTTAAGCCAAAACTCAAATTTCATTAAATCAGCCCTATTCTCCTATCAGGTCCATGCATATCGCAATGGCAATGGCCTTTGGGGTCTTTCGTTTGACTGTGTCGATCACCGACTGCCAATGGCTGATATCGCCGATCGTCAATATCACCGATATGATCCTGACCGCTTATCTGTTTTCTGATCCGACGGCTAATATTGCATGTTTCTATTGGGATATCACAATTTCCATTGACATATTGCATCGGCATATCACATATACAATAACATGGGGTTCTTCCATATGGTATACGCCGACGCCAATCGCCGATGTCAATATCAGTGATCGCTCAATCCCTTATCGCATGTCGCCTAATCCCAATATCACTTGTCACCTACCCCTGATTGTGATTAGTTAGGGATCGTTGATCGAGGGTTCCATCCACCCAGCCTTAAGTCCACCCTTTGAACTCCTCCGATTGTGATTTGCCTTTATAAGGCTTTAGGCCCATTTTTATAAGAAATGCATCCTTTTTCAAAGGAACAAAGGAAAACTCTTTTCACGATAACTTCATCATCTGAAGTCCATTTTAGCCCATTCAAGTTGGATTAGATTCAAAATGAAAATATCTACACAACGAGACTGTTTCCAGTAGCATCCTTGGACTTTATTTTTCACCTGTTTCCTACAAGTCAACCCAGAACTTTGACTACTTCTATCTCCTTCATTCGGACTTGAATTGGAGTGTCATTCACACCATTGGAATTAGGGCAACGAGCACTTCGATTTGATGTCAATATAATTTCATTTCTTCCACTTTGAATTTTGAGCTTTTCCCATGCCACTGTGTCTAAGGATCCTCCTAGATCACCTGCACAGAGAGGTGATGCAAGTAACTTCGCCTGGGTACTGAATAGGCTCATTGGCAGCGGTGCCATGCTTATGTTCCTATGTGACTCCGCAGAGGTACTAACCAAGCTCGTTGGTAGCGGTGGCATGCTTATGTTCCTATATGACTCTGTCAGGGTACTGTCTAGGCCTACTAGCAATGGAGCAACACCAGAGATGAAACTAAGACTCTGACGACTATACTACTTGTGTACCAATATACCCCTCAACCCCAATCAAAACAAATCTGTTTCCTTCGCTTGGAATATGTGTCAATCGACCAAGAGCTTGGAAAATTCTACATCTTACAATCAAGTTAATCTGAAACCAAGACGAGTTGAGAACTGACAATACTTCCGGAGGTGTTAGAATTTATTTTCACAAACAAGGTCCATTCAGAGAGCTGGAGTTCTACAAGTGTGTCACGAGGTGTTGTGGCGGCTACAACCACCCTCCAAAATTTTTCCTTAGCTTTGTTTTGGAGCCTCCATACCAACCTTTCACAACACCTTGTCTTGCTTTGTCAAGGACACAAGATTTAGTGTTTTTCCTACACGAAGACAAACTTTCGATAAAATCTTGATGCATTCCCCTCATAGGTTGTTCATCTAGACTTGGTCCAACTGCAGGTTGAGTAGCTCCCCTAAGAAATTATACAATTCTGGAGGGCAACCAACCTTCCCTCCAGAAATTGCACAATCCTATCTAGCAGCCTGTTGTGCACTAGAATTGCGCAATTCTACCAGTCAACCCTCACAGTGAAAATTGTGTAATATTCCCTAGCAGGCCTATTCATCCAAGGAATTACACAATAAATATCTTGGGCATCCAGCCCAACTCCCAGTCAGAAATGCGCATTTCCTTCCAACAATTGAGT
The DNA here is from genome assembly GCA_000404065.3 of Pinus taeda. Lineage (NCBI taxonomy): Eukaryota > Viridiplantae > Streptophyta > Pinopsida > Pinales > Pinaceae > Pinus > Pinus taeda. The sequence continues at coordinate 54,183 of APFE031161489.1, read as the reverse complement.
AGCCTCATGCATGAGTAGTTGTGTTGATCGGTTCCACCCGAGACTAAGGAAAATTGACTTGCATGCATGGCTCGCCTTTTCCCGGAATAGAAAAAAGAAACATGCAAAAAGAATCCCATGATACAGGGAGTTATCTTTAGCAGCTGGAGGTTACATGCGAAGTTCGTTTAGGAACTTTCCTCCAAGTGTCATTTGTTCCTAGATTTGTGGCATGCTCGTCATGACCCCAAACTTATTTATTAGACACATCACAGCTCAATCATTCACATCAATCTTTGATCTCTAACATCACACAACACATCCAAGACTCTTTAACAATTTTGGCTCAACTATTCATGGGTAAGTTGTCTCAACTTGTCTTTTTCATCATTTCGGTCGCTTTTTGTATTTTCACTTCTTTGACTGATGTTAGCTTGATTTATTTGAATGCTTTTTTCTATTTACATCTGTAATAGCTTGTAATATCACCATTTCAGTTTTTGTTGCTATCTCACTATTGTCGCATGCATGAAACTATTTTGCACGAGCAGTCGTTGATTTGGAAACTCATTTCACCCACTTGCATGTTCATCTATTTACTGAATCTTTCGTTCAATGTTTGCATGCATGATCGATCACTTCTTCTTTCACTTAGTGTCACCATGCATTCACTTTCAATTTTTCATTCAGTTGTTGTTGGCTTGTTGGGGTTTGAACTGGGTTCGGAGTTAAATAGGCAAACAAATCCTTGTAATATTGGCCCTTTCGGTAACAGTCCATGGAGTGCAGATTGAGGTCTCACCCGAAGTAGTATGGGGGGTTGGTAGAACCAGGTTTCCTCAACCTTGAGATGTCTGAGGGGTTGATTCAGTCTAAATATTAGTTCCTTTGTTTTGGTTACTTCGTGCACTTTCCTGGCCTTTGCACCCTGATACATTCGCCTTTGTGCAACCCTAACCAGGGGCTGTGGGGCTTCTGTGCTGCTAGGGCCACACTCTGCACTATTCCCCTAAGTCACACTCGAGATCTTACTTATCTTCTTAAACCAGTTAGTTACCTTTACATAAATGGATGCCTTATGTTATATTTATTCATACAACACATTCATATGAGTTCTCGTAGGAAATAAATAGTAGACCTGCAATTCATACCCAATAATACATAAAATAGGGAAAGATACATAGAAATATGATAAAACTTATCTTTATTGATGCTTCCAATCGTTACAAAATCGACCCGCCCTGTACACTCAGCTGTAGGGGTCCGCACACTAAACGAAAAACTACTAGGCCTCTGCACACTCAGTTGTAGAGCCTTCTCCTACTTTATGACCCAAAGATACGATTTACACTTGACTCAACACTTGATCAATCCCTTAGACTCATATTGCTTCTCCCTTTTTGCATTTAGAGCCTCACTCTATTTATACAATCCCATGGTTCACGGACCATGGGTAGATCTTTCAAGCCAACATTACATTATAAAAAAAAGGGCAAACAACCCTATGAGTCTATTATGACTTCGCGCTCCTTGTCCACAAATATTTGAGTCTTTACAATGGACTTGGTCAAAAATTGGGTTTTAAGCCCTAAAACATGCCTTGGAGGGGATTGCACACCCAACAGGCCCCCAACACAAACATCGTGACTCGCCCTCGAGTCACTTTTTCAGTGCATAGATCTTCAAATGAAGTCCCTCCAACTTTGCTTGAACCAATGCAAGGTCAGCAGTGCACTGAGCAGCTGCTTACTAAATCTCATGTACCCGTTGTTCTGAAATTGTGGTGTTGGAACTGCTTCCATGCATCTGTTCGTGCGTCCCCTACATTTGCATGAGCTTGCCTTCAATTTTTGCTATAATGATAAAGGCCTCATCAATCCAAGGGTGAATGCACTCCTTCAAAGACTGCTTCTCAGTGCCATGCTGTGTCCACCTACTCTTTCAGCGATTTGGCCTGTTGCATTCATGCGAGCCTCTCAGTGAGGGCCACCATCTGCGCGGTCCTTTTGATGTTGTCGTACTACTGCTGGAACTCACGCGCCTCTGTCTCTAAGTGCTAGATGTTAGGGTCCTCCTGCAAATTAGTGAGGACCTCGAATGACTCCTCCAACATTTTGATTCAGTCCCTTACTGCACTACTAATCTCTTCCATCCCCGATGTTACAGCGCTGACATGCCATTCTCTTACTTCCAGATAGGTGGATGGTTGCGCCTTCAACCGCAACTCTAGTATCTGAAGGTTCAACTCTAGCTGGACTTTGGTCATTTCTTCTCGTGCCTCACACACCCCTGCTGCTAGTCTGTGGATGCGCGCCTCTGTTGGTGCTTCTTCAGGGATGGCCATCTTAGGGACCATCTGATAGGCTTCTTTCAATACCTCTATCGTTTGCTTGTTCTACGACACCACTTCGACATGCTACAAGCTCAACTACTCCATGTTGATCTTTTTCTCGCTTACCACTTGCAATGCGTAGCTCTCCCTAGCCCACAATTCTACAGTAATCGCATCATGTAGCACATAGAACATCTCCTGTGGGAGCACAACCATGTTGATCCCTATCCCTTTTAGTGCACTAATTGTAGGCCTCTCATCCTCATTTGCTGTAACCAGTGCCCCCTCTAGTAGCACTATGGTGTTGGTTGTCCGAGCACATAGCATTTGCTTGGTGGCAACTATCCGTACTGCGAGGTTGGTCGAAAGGCTACCAGCCTGACGAGTGTACACCTACAGCTCCTGAATATGAGCTCTGAGGGCCCCAACATAATCTGATTCTCCTCCACAAAATTATGGAGGGCCTCTATGGTGACATCGCACACTGTGTAGCTTATGTCATGCAGATCACCCTTATTAAGGGTGATTGGGTTGATCGATGGCTTGGATGCTTTCACATTTTTGCGTGGCCTTGTCTGCTCACTCAGGTGCTGGCACTTCAGTGGTGTTGATGTTGTTGGTGGGTCTGCACCACCCTCTTCTTCCTTTATCTCCATCTCTTTCTGTTGCCCATGCGAACGTGACTTCTGGCCCTCACGCGCCTAATCAATTGCCTCCTGTGCTACTATTGTTGTGACCTCTTTCTATTTTGTTGTTGTCTACGTAACATCCCATGGCTCCTGCGCTTTCGGTACCACAACTTCCTGCCTTCTCTTCTCTGCCAACTGTGCCATGTGTAGTTTGGCCTCCTCTTTCTTCTTTAGTGCAGCAGACTTCTCTACCACCGTGATGTCTGGGGCATGCCACTCTGATGTCCATGTCTCCAGTACATTGAAAATTACGTCATTTGTGGTTATAAAGGGTAGCTTGCTCCATTTCTTGACTAGGTATTTGCACGCTCTGATATATCTATTGTGGAAGTCCACTTTAAATTTTGTAAAACCTTGCAAGCAGTTGTAGACAATAGGTGATAACCGCAGCTTGCGGTTAATCCCCATTCTAATGTTCATCTCCATGAACACCGAGAATATCTTGTTGCCATGGATCCGGTTCACTTCTTTCGTGGCCCACAACAAAGCGTACTTCGCGGCCTTCGACAGATCCCTGTCAATTGTGGGGAACTGATTGTCCTCTGGCAGTTCCCCTACCACCAGCTCTATGGATAGCAGTAGTCATGCATAGTGGAACATTTTTCATTGTTCCCAGGCTTCATGGCAGTTTTCCAAGGACTCTTTAGATAAGAACTCAGACCAGTTAAACTAGACCCTCTGTGCACTTCTTAGCAAGTGCCACCACCGACGCGAGTACCTCCTCTGCGTGACACTTGAGCATAAATTTACTCGCCACTATTTGAGTCGCCACCCTGACTACTTTGTTGTTGATACTGGAGATTACATAACCCCACTTCATCTCCTCTAGCTGGTATTTCTTCTTCATGGCCTCTGTGATGGCCAAATTGCTGCTTTTCCCCTCCGAGGTATCTATGGGGTCCTCTCATTTGCATGGAAGCTGGGCAATGCAATCAATTAAGTGGTTTGTCATGGGGATGGGCTCCTCTAGCCATAAGTACCCACCATGGACTAGGTAGAGTAGCTGCCTGATGACAAATATCATTATTGGGGCATGGTGGAAATGTGGTACCCAGAGTCGGTTTAATAACCCTACCTTTTCTACTCTGCATAACCACTTTCGCAACTCTAATTCAATAACCCCCACTGCGATGTTCTACTTGGGCTTCATGAGATGCATGGTCTCTAGATGAGGGAACTTCTCATGGTCAATGACATCCCAATCTTCAAATTTCAAGCTCAACACCCGTCCCAGGTGTATGCCCTCAAAGATGATGTCATCCAGGAGGAGCGGAGTCTAGAGAGAGCTCTTGCTCTCATCAAGGTGCTTGGGCACTTTCGCCTTCCCCTTCTGTTGCGGGATATACACAGGAAGCATGGTGCGAGGGTGTGATGGCTTGGTTTCTTCCTCCATGCCCTTCCCCTTATCTTCTTCAATTATGGGGTCCTCCAGGTCTTCCTCCTCCTCGTCAATTTCGAAGTTAACTGCTTTTCCCTTCTCCTCCATCGTTAATCTGGTGCGTAGTGGGTCGCATAGGGACACACGTAGTAGAATCATTGGTATTTTATCCTTCTTCGACCTCAGCATGTGTAGTGATTTAGGGATTTCTGCCACAATCCCAGTGCATTTAGGGGCATCTTCCACGGTAAGGGCCTGTGTGGCCTCTTCGATGGTCATCTCTGTAATTTCCCTTGCTTCTTCTGATGCAGCCATCTTGCTCATCCAGAAATCTCTCAATTGCTCAATCAGGGGCTCAATCAACACTCTGTATAGCTTAAAAATGTCTCAACTTAGAATACATGGGGCATATGACAACTCAATTCGAAAATGACCAAGTGTTGTTTGCTGGGTAGCCCTTTGTAATTTATAGCATCTTTTGAATTTGAATTCGATCATTCCCCCCAAATCTGGTTCATTAATGCTCCCTTGGCAGCATATTTTCCCAAATATTGACCATAAAGTGCATCTTAAATGCCTATCACCTACTCCCTTTGGTCTTAAGTTGAGCATCATATCATTAATAGTGACTTCAATGGTCACTTTCCAGCCAGCCCGCGCAACAGTGTAGCCCCCCTTGTGCAGTTGCGGACCTTGTGACACTTTACTCCTGCGCGCACAACTCCAACATTGAACAACTCCTGAGCAGATTAGTTTATAGTATTGCACCTCCTTTCAACTTCCTGAAGTGCTAAGACTATACTTTCCATGGCTAGTTAGGTGGCCACGCCACCTATATAGGGTTTCATCCGGTCATTTATCACTTTTCCTTGAAAATACCCACCCTTTATTGTTACTAGCTGCGTTGTGTACTTTTTCATCTGCAACACGCCACCATGGTTGATCCATTTAGTAATATGTGGTCCAATCCAACGCATCAGGTTGATCAATTCTCGACGATAGTCACTAAATTTGTCAACGTGATCATGTGCACCCTGTTTTATCACCCCGGTCTTCTTATCAAGAAAATATTCTTTTATCTCATCCTCAAGCTTCTTGACTTCCGCTTCCAGTAGAGTGCCTTTCTCCCTTAATCACACCCTTTCTTTCATAATTTCTTGGAGCCTAATATCATCCTGTCGGATTCCTTCCTCATGTCCCAAACATTCTACTTCATTCGGCCGCACGATCCCTTCTTCTAAGCCTCTGCAAGCCATCGTCTCTACCGGTTGTTGCTATGCACGGACTAGGCATTTTATACTCTATGGGGATTATAGCATTCACTCCATACTCCAGCCTCTAAGGTGCCTGCACTGTTCATTTCCTGGAGGTGGTCCTATAAGCGCATAGATATGCTAGTACACATAGGTCCCAATCAGTTTTTTCAGCACCATATACCTTGCTCAGTGCTTCGCGTACTTTGTTAAAAGCTTCTGCGTGGATAACCTTCAGCACATTCATTATTTCCATATTTCGTTGTTCCAATGGGGGGGTTGTTCGTGCAATTACCTCGACTGCACATGCTTACTGATCATGTCTCCTAACACGAAGTCTGTGTGCATCTGCATAGATTTTTTAAAATATGCTTGTATCCATCTAGATAGGTGCGCACATGGAGCATTTTGTCTAGCAATCTTGTCTGTTAGTTGCATTTGAGGCTTCCAAAATAACATTCGCATCATTCTCCTGCATTCATGCCAGTCCTCAAAGCTTCCCTGGTGCGTACCCTAGAGCCTTGTAGCCATAGTGCACAATACCCATTTCAAAGCTTCAAAACGTTGTTGTTCTGACACCTCTCTTTCAAATCTATTTAGGAAGTGATCTACCTCGCTTAACCCATCATACGTAGGCAGATCCCTTACCTTCGTTAATATGTAGTGCAGTCATCTCGTCATCATGCTATAGTTCAGCATCGTGACCTCATGTAACCAGTTCTACCATTGTTCTATATCCTCATTAGAATCCGATGCGTAGGAGCTTTCACACTCCCATGAGATTTTTCCATCTGTGTTTGCATTTACCTAGTCTTGCTCTCACACTGTTATCTTGTATATGCAGTCCAAGTCGTCTTCTCCTTCATAGTCGTGCATTGGATTTGTGTAGCACGATCCTTCTGCATGGTCCAAAGGTACAACCACGCACAAAGACTTTTTCTCAAAAATCATCTTGCACTTCTTTAGATTTATCACCCCATTCATGTGAGTGGCCCAATCTATCCCTAATAGCACAGGGTGGAGATTGTTGTCATCAACAATCTCTATCACTTCAAAATATGCTAGCATGCTTGCTCCTTCGATATCCATTTCGATTCCCTACAATCTTCTTATACGTAGGATCTTTTGTTGGTTCATCATTCATAGCTGGATAGGAGATGATTGCAGTGTAGGCCTTCCCATGTGCTCCCATGTCTACTTCGTCAGAACTTTTACATATGATCCTATGTCCATAATCACTTGGTCCATCTCATATTCTCCAATATTCATGGTTAATCTCATCTCCCTTCCTGTCCTCATCATGTGCTTTCCGATCTTCAAGACTACACATGGCTCTCATATTGTGGTCGCAACGCATATATTTATAAGTTCCTACAGACTTGCTGCCACACAACAGCTTCATGCATGTTTCTAGGAACATTGTGAGAATCAATGGGTCCATTTTCTGGCTCCAGTTTGGCTTTTCTTCCAAAAGTGGAGGAATCAACAAAGCTCTTCCTATCTTCCATAAAGGTTTCCTTAGCGCGCTCCAAGTCAAGCTATGCTTCTTTTGTCAGATCCTTGTGAACCCAGGTATTATCTTCAGGCTGCTTGTCTTTGTCATCCCCTACCTTAATTCCACTTCGAGGCACAATATTCACATTAGGGTCTTCCTCACATGGCTTAGGCCTCATCATTTGCACATTCTGAGTCAGGGGAGGTTGGAGTGCTCCCTTATCATGCAGGAGCGCTATCAGTGTGGGACAATCCTCCATCTCATGATCAAACAATGTACAATATAAATAGGATGGATGCATCGGATTTGTACAATCTTAGGCATAATTGTAACATATCAGTTGTCCACAACCTCTTTGAAGTCCTCCTCCACCTCAGCCTCGTTCATGCCCTTGAAATCCAATTCATGTCATCCCTGTGTTTTGGTCAAGGGGCCACATTTCGGCATGAACTCTATAGGTGGGAGCCTTATCCATCATCAGCTCCTAAGTTCTACAGGTGCGCTCATCATGTCCCGCTGATCTACAAAAATTATAGAACAACTGTTGTGAATTTTGTGTGTAATTTTGCAATAGATGGAAGTTATCCATAGCATGCTTTTCCCTTATTTGACAAATCTCACACCATAGTGCAGGCGCCACGCTAGGTCTTGCTTGTGCCTTTGGTCTCAATAGCATTGATCCTCCTCCCATGAGGTAATTCGCGCACATTGGGCAATGGTCCTTCTCATGTCCTTGACCCTTGCACTTTACACACCATACCTCGTCACGCACTTCTGAGCAAACTGTCTTGTCTTGCTTCAGACTCTGCATCTCAAGGCACAAGTTTTTCAACTGCACGTGAATTTGTTGAAATCCCAGGTTGGTGTCGGGTGTGGAGCCTAATTATATTCTATTATCAAAGGCATCACTGCATTGGACCCCAGTTTGAAATGGTGCGGCAACATTGCCTGTAAAATATTTGCTACAGGGGGGTCCACGGGGGGTAGCTGCAACCTTTTGGGAGCCCCCCCCTAGCCGGGTGATCGGGGGAAATGCCCACGAAGCCAAGAATAGATTTAAAATTTCCTTGTAAAATGTTGCAATTTTGTAGTCACTCTGGGCCGTTCATTAGGCGGAGATCTAATGGTAGAAATTATGTTTAATTTAGGGTTTTTTTCCCTAGAAAGCAACCCATCACTATAAATGAGCGAACTGTATTGCATCTATGTAGATCTATATTCTGAGTGAGGAAGAGAGAGGAGATTGAGAGTGAAGAGGGAGTTACAGGGGATTTGTTTTAGGTTGTATCTCTTTAGTTTATTGGATAATATAAAAAGAACAACTGGCTATTTCTCCATGGACATAGCCCAAACTAGGTGAACCATGTATATCTGTGTCTCTCTTATTTTATGTATTTTCTGTGTTTATATTTTTGCAATATTTTATGTGTTCCATTGCTCTGTAATATATAATTTTCTAACAACTAGTATCATAGCTGAAGGTCTATTTGGCTGATAAACTCACAAGAGAGAAGGGTTCCTGGTTTGAGTCGGAGCAATGGCAGAAGATGGTAGGTTTAGGGTCAAAAAATTCAACGGCCGAAACTACCAGCTGCGTAAGATGCATATGGAAGACTATATGTATCAGAGAGATCTATACCAACCATTGAGTGGAAAGACAAAGAAGCTGATGAATATGACAGACGCAGAATGGGATATTCTCGACAGAAAGGCACTTGGAACAATACGACTGTGCCTAGTGGTGTCGATAGTGTTTAATATTTCAAAGGAAATGACAACAAAGGGTTTAATGTCAACATTGGCTAAACTATATGAAAGACCCTCGGCCTAAAATAACGTATTTCTTATGAAGTGTTTATTTAATATGAAGATGTCAGAAGGTGGATCTGTTGTTGATCATTTAAATGAATCTAATACAATTACTAGTCAGTTAAGTTCTATAGGGGTAACTTTTGATGATGAAGTTAGGGCTCTGTTATTTCTATGCCCATTGCTAGAAAGTTGGAATGGTTTAGTTATGGCCATTAGTAACTCTGTCCTTGGATCTAGTACTTTAAAGTTCGATGATGTTGTCAGTGCAATCCTTAGTGAGGAAATGTGACAGAAAAGTTCCAGTGGGACATCAGGTAATACTTTGACTGCAAAGACTAGGGGAAGAGAAATGGAAAGAGGAAAAAGCCATGGACATCACAGTATGTAAAGAAAAGGAAGATCCAAGTCCTGACTGGGGATAGTGTTCAGGAAATGTGGGAAGGAAGGACACCTGAAGAAAGACTGCAGGTCTCGAAAGGAAAAAGAAGGAGACTCGCAGCAGTAAACTAATCATGAAGTGAATGTAACAGGTGATGTGTTGCAAGATATTTTGATTATTTCATTAGAAAATATTATTGATGCTTGGGTGGTAGATTCAAAGGCCTCATTCGATGCCACAGCTGATAGGAAAATTTTTTATGATTATGTTCTAGGAGATTTTGGACAGGTTCTACCGGGTGATGATAAACCCTGTAAAATCATTGGAATGGGTACAATTTTCATAAAACATAAAAATGATAATCAGTGGGTATTAAAGGAGGTAAGGCATGTTTCAGATCTAAAGAAAAATATGATTTCATTAGGGCATTTGGGAGGTGAAGATTGCGTAACTACTTTCACAGATAAAACCTGGAAGGTCACTAAAGGACCCTTGGTAATAGCGAAAGGGGGAAAGGTTGGTACATTGTATTTATGCAATGGAATTTCTAATTCTGTTAGTGCTTTAACCTATACAAGAAAAGATACGGCATTGTGGCATCATAGGCTCTGGCACATGAGTGAGAAGGGGATGTAGATTCTTCACTCAAGAAATTTATTGCCAGGTTTGAAGCATGTTGATTTAAAATTATGTGAGAGTTGTGTTTATGGAAAATAGAAGAGAGTCAGATTCCTTAGAGTTGGGAAAGAAAAGAAGATTGAAAAATTAGAGCTTGTGTATACAGATGTATGGGGACCTGCTCAGGTATCATCTCTTTGTGGCTCTCATTATTGTGTTAATTTTATTGATGATGCAACTAGAAAAACCTAGATTTATTGTATTCGAAATAAATCTGATGTAGTTGATACTTTCAAGAAATGGAAATCTTTGGTTGAAAATGAGGCAGGAAAAAGGTTGAAGTGTCTCAGATCAGAAAATGGACATGAATATTACAGTAAGGAGTTTGATAGGTATTGTTCAAAGAATGAAATTCGTAGAGAGAAGACAGTTCCAAGAACACCACAAGAAAATGGCGTGTCATAAAGGATGAATAGGAAAATCATGGACCGTGCAAGGTGCATGAGATTGCATGCAGGATTTCCTTTACAATTTTGGGTAGATGTTGTAGATACTGTTGTTTATCTAATAAATAGAGGGCCTTCAAGTTCCTTGGATGGTGGTATTCCAGAGGAGGATGACAGGTAAAAAGGTAAACTACTATTTTTTTAAAGACTTTTGGTTTGTGAAGCCTTTGTCCACATTAATAAAGAAAATAGAACAAAGCTTGAGGTAAAATCAAAGAAATGTGCCTTTATTGGATATGGTGTTAATGATTTTGGTTATCACTTTTATGATTATGAAAAACACAAAATCATTAGGAGCAGAGATGTCATATTCAATGAAAATGTTTTGTATAAGGATCAGCTAGAGGAAAAGAAACAGGAAAAAGAAAATAGAGAATACATAGTGCTTGATGAGATCACAGAAAAAGTGATGGTGTCTGAAAATCATAATGATCAACAGCTAGAACAACAAACAGAATAGCAGCAAGCACCTCAAACACCTGAAAGTGGTGTTAGAAGATCTACCAGGATAAGTAGACCCCTTGAATGATACTCTCCTTCATTATATTATGTATTGTTGACTAATTCTAGTGAACCAGAATATTATGAAGAAGTAGTGCAGGTAGAAACCAATAAGAAGTGGGAGAAAGCCATGAAAGAAGAGATGGACTCCTTAGCATATAACCAGACTTGGGACTTAGTCAGGTTGCCTACAGGTAAAACAAGATTGCTGAATAAATGGGTTTACAAGTTGAAGGAAGAAGATGGAGGTAGAAAAGGTATAAAGCTAGAATTGTGGTGAAATGGTTTGCACAAGAAAAGGGTATAGACTTTGATGAAATATTTTCTCCTATTGTTAAAATAACTTCAATCAAAACTATTTTAAGTCTAGTAGCAATTGAAGATTTGCATATTGAGTAGTTAGATGTAAAGGCAATCTTTCTCCATGTGGATTTGGAGGAAGAGATATATGTAGCAGCCACAAAAATATGAGGTAAAAGGGAAGGAGAAACTAGTGTGTAGGTTGAAGAACAACTTGTATGGATTAAAACAGGCTCCATGGTAGTGGTATCTAAAATTTGACAGGTTTATGTCTAAACAAGGTTATAATAGATTTCACTCTGATCATTGTGTTTATCTCAAAAGGCAAAATTGTGGCAGTTATATTATATTGTTATTGTATGTAGATGACATTCTTGTTGCAGTTCTAACATGCAGGAAATAAATGTGCTCAAAATAAAATTGGCAAACTCATTTGCAATGAAGGATTTGGGTGCTACAAAACAAATCCTTGGTATGAGAATAACTAGAGACACGAATAATCGCAAATTAACATTGTCTCAAAGTGAGTACATAGAAAGGTGTTGAAAAAGTTCAACATGCAAAATGCAAAACCAGTTAGTATGCCTTTGGCTAGCCATTTCAAATTAAGTAAGGAGGAGTGTCCCAAGACTCAGGAAGAAATGGCTCATATGTCTAAAGTTCCATATGCATCAGTAGTTTGAAGCTTAATGTATCCAATGGTTTGCACAAGGCCTGATATTGCACATGTAGTGGGAGTTGTAAGTAGATACATGAACAATCCAAGAAAAGAACATTGAATGGCAGTGAAGTGGATTCTCAGGTATTTCAGAGGTACCAAAAATCAAGCATTATGCTTTGGTGGCTCAAACATTTCTCTACAGGGATATGTTGATGCAGATATGGTAGGTGATCGAGATAACAGGAGGAGCACAACAGGGTATGGCTTTACCGTAGGTGGAACATATGTCAGTTGGGTCTCAAAATTGCAAAGTGTTGTTGCACTCTCAACAACAGAAGCAGAGTATGTTGCTGCTACAGAGGCTAGTAAAGAAATGATTTGGTTACAAAGGTTTATGGATGAATTGGGTAAGAAGCAGGACTTGGGCAAGTTATACAGTGACAGCCAGAGTGCCATACATCTTACAAAGAACTCTGCATTTCATTCCAAGACTAAACATATACAACTCAAGTACGATTTCATACGGTCAGCATTGGAAGATGGTCAGTTGAAGCTGGAAAAGATACACACTAGCCAGAATCCTGCAGATATTTTAACAAAATTTGTAACCAGGGAGAAATTGAGAATCTCCCTAGTTTCAATCGGTCTTCAAGTATGATAAAGAATATGAGAAACAACCAGGTCCAAATTGGAGTCATTTTCCAACAAATGAAGCAATGGTGGAGTTGCTATAATTAGTCTCCAAGTGGGAGATTGTTGGGTGTGGAGCCTAATTATCTTATGTTCTCAAAGGTATCACTGCATTCGACCCCAGTTCGAAATGGGACGGCAACACCGCTTGTAAATATTCATTGCAAGGGGGTCCAGGGGGTGGTTGTAACCTTTTCGAAGGACCCCCTAGCAGGGGGATCGGGGGCAGTGACCCGAAGCTAAGAATAGATGTAAAATTGCCTTGTAAAATCTTGTAATTTCGTAGTCAATCTAGATCGTTCATTAGGTAGAGATCTAACAGTATAAGTTATCTTTAATTTAGGGTTTTTGCCCTAGAAGGCAACCCCTCACTATATATGATGGAATTGTATTGCGTCTTTGTAGATCCCTATTCTGAGTGAGGAAGAGAGAGGAGATTGAGAACGAAGAGGGAGTTACAACGGATCTGTTGTAGGTTGTATCTATTCAGTTTACTGGATAAGATAGAAAGGACTGGTTGTTTCTCCATGGACGTAGCCCAAACTCAGTGAACCACATATATCTGTGTCTCTCTTATTTTATGCATTTTATGTGTTTATATTTTCGCAATATTTTATTTGTTTCATTACTCTGTAATATATAATTTTTTACCATTGCTCTGTAATATATAATTTTTTAACAATTGGGATCTTGTGTCGGGGTCTTGTGTAGTCTCATCGTGATCTCCAAGGCCTCGGCTTCAGTTGTTAGCCTCTGTTGTGACAATGCATTCCTTAGATGCAACTTTAACAATGCTACAAACCATTTGCAGTGTTGTCCATCCATCAACGTCATGTTAGCTTCGCGAATTGTGCGCTTCATTCTCTGATCCAACTCCCAAGGGGTCTCGCCTGGTAGCATTGTGATTTCCTTGAACCCAATGATTGACCATGCCTCTAACTTCAACCTACTAAATTCCCTATTCAACATAGTTTGGATGTCTGCGATCACCGCATTCAGATTGTCATGAGAACGCCTAATGTACTAGGTCAGCATGTGATCTCGTAGAGCGCTAACCAATGTTGCTTTCTTTATATTGTCATCTGTGACTCCCTACACTTCCCGTATAGCTTTTCTCATGAATCAAAACTAGTCTAGATCTTCATTTTCTACTCCCTTGAACACCGGTAACTTTATCGCGCTTGGCATATTGACTCATGGTGGTGGTGGAGGTGGTATGGGCGAAGATGGGGGTGAAGACAGCGAAAGTAGTGGTGTGGGGGCAGGGGGTGGTATATGCAGAATCCTCTACCTTATCAAATTGATCACACTTCTTGGTGAGACCTTTGCGAGCTCTTCCTTGTCCCCTCACGGAGGTGAAATCAAGGGGCTAGTTTTTAGTTCTGCACTAACTTTGTTTCTATAAATTCTCCCACTTTATGTAGCCCAAAACATCAATTTATTCACATAACCTATTTTTCAAACAATAGCATTTTAATCCAAGTGTTCAAAGACTTAATGTACTTACCTCATGGTCCTTTTAAGAAGCGTCACTCTCCCTCACTATAGCTAACTAAAGTATCTACTGCAAACTCAATGATGAATCCTCTTATAATTCGGTCGAGCTAGTGATCAACAGTGGGTGTGATCTTATGCTTCGATGCTTCCAATTTGTGCACCAATTCTAGGGTCCACACAATAGGTCTATCAATCTTGCACCTTCCTTGGCTATCTGCTAGCTTCACGATCTACTTATATAGCTCAGTGGAGAAAGATGCGAAGAACATTTCATGGATCTATGTGTATAAGTAGTAGTCTAATGACTCTTCTTTTGATAGTCTTGGATTCCTATTCTCCTATGTCGTGAACTCATGGATATTCCTATCCAAAAAATATTCAATTAATTACTTAGTTGGATTCTAGTGATATGACATCATACATCTCTATTCGGATCCTAATTCCGGAAATGAAACCATTTGTTGGCTTGCTAGGGCCTAACCCAGGTGCGAAGTTAATTAGCCAAACAAATCACTGTACTACTGGTGCTTTCGGCAATATTGCATGGAGCGTGGACTGAGGTCTCACTCGAAGTAGTATGGGGGGTGTTGGAACCAGGTGTATGCACCCTTGAGATGTCCGAGGCATTGATTCAGTCCAACTGTTAGTTCCTTTCCACCGGTTACTTCGCACACTTCCCTGGCCTTCGTGCCCTGATATATTCGCCTTCATGCAGCCCTAACCAAGGGCTGTGGGGCTTCTGCACTGGTGGAGATGCAATCTGCACTATTTCCCTAAGTTACACCTGAGATCTTACTTATCTTCTTATACTAGTTAGTTATCTTCGCATAAATGGATGCCTTATGTTATATTTATTTATACAACGCATTCATATGAGTTTGCGCAACAAATAAATAGTAAACTTGCAATTCATACCATCTAATACATAAAACAGGAAAAGATATATAGAAATATGATAAAACTTCTCCTTATTCATGCTTCCGATGGTTATAGACTTGGCCTGCCCTGCACACTCAGCTGCAGGGTTCCACGCACTCAGCTGCGGACTACTAGGCCTGTACGCACTCAACTGTAGTGCCTTCTCCTACCCTACAACCCAAAGATATAATTTACGCTTGACTCAATACTTCATCAATCCCTTAGACTCATCTCGCTTCTCCCCTTTTACACTTAGAGCTTCACTCTATTTATATAATCCCATGGTCCGCGGACCATGGGTAGATCTTTCAAGTCGAAATTACATTATAGAAACGAGGGCAGACAACCCCGTGACTCTATTATGACTTCGCACCCACAAATCATGGAGTCTTTATAATTGACTTGGTCAAAACTTGGACATTAACCCCCAAAACATGCCTTGGGGGGGATTCCATGCCCAACAGTTTCCCATTATCGAGCCTAGCTAGCATTGGCCAGAACTTTGCCTCACATAGACATCATTGCAGAATTTGGGAAAGGAAGGCTCTATATTCCTCCAAAGAAACATTCATTTCTGCCCATGCACTGTCCTCTAAGACCTTTTTATGCATTTCTAAGGGACAATGACTGTTGGCCCAGAAAATTGCGCCATGTAGTCCCTCAGCCTACAGCCACTACCACTTGGAATTGTGCATTGTGCAATCCCAATAGTCAACAACCAGTCTGGATTGTGTATTGCACAAATCCAGCAATGAGCCTTGCCTCCCAGACAAACCATACTTCCTTTTATGTAGTCTGGATAGCCAGTCACCTAGCTTCCGAGAAGAAATTGGGCAATCTTTGCCTATCAACTCCCTAATATGTCATATATTATTCCCTGAATTTGCTTTGGTTTTCAATGATAGATTCCTTTCCATACATGTTGCTTTGTCTCCAGATATTTCAAGTGTTCATCTACCTCTTAGTAGTACATGATCAATGGCCTCCAAGAGAGCGGGATCAAAGGACACTAACAGAATTGTAGATGGAGCAGCAGTTGAGTAGGTGTCTACATGTGTACTGATCTATGAAGATACCAAGTTCTTTCTAGACAAGGACATCAAGCTGAAATGGAAAGAGTTCAATGAAGAATTTACAGGCACTTTTGCGGAAGACTTTGAAGAACATTAGGTGTATGTAAACATCTACATGTCTGGCTTGTACCAGATTGGATGTAGATACCCCACATTCCCATGTGCGGACATGATCCACTTGATCATCTCACACAATGATCCCGAGACAATGATTTTATGTAGTATCAGTGGGACGAGCCTGCCACCTTTTGGGCATAGGATTATGATGAGATATATCAGATGTTGAAGCCCGTGACTGTCATGGACACTCCTTTCAGCTTACCCAACATCAGTTCCAACACCTGAGACATTCTGAAGCACTGGGTAAAGGAGCTGGCTAGATTCAATATGGCACCCAACCACATCTATAAGATGAAGATACTGTATAAGGCATATCAATACTTGGTCATATTTTCATGTTGACTATGTGGGTAAGAAAGCATAGAAACATTCCCACAGAGTTGGGTGATCACGCTAGACCAACCAGCCAGAGAAGGTAAACCATGTAACTAGTCCAGGATGTTGGCTCATTAGCTGAAGGAACAAGTAATGAAGGCTCAACAGTCACCCATAGGTATGCAAGAAGATATCTACATGTTCGCCTACATATTATATGCAATCTGTGCCCGACAGGAGTTCCCAGGCTTGGAGTGGGCATGCTCACCAGCAGAGATTGCTATGAACACATATTGTATGTTGTTATCTGAATGCGGTTTCAAGGAAGTAATCACACAATTGTCCGATCATTTTTTTACCCCAGTCTACAAGATGATATTCGAAAATGATCCACCCTGCATGTCGAAGGAAGCAATGGAGTCACTGATAGACATTTTTGATTGATATGCCTCATCGTCCAACACATTCATATGAATGTTCAACGTGAAGAAGCCTCCACGTGTTCTACCAAAGTTTTCCTTGGACATACTCAACATGCAGGAAGTAGCATATCACATCTTGATGGATTTGGTTATACGAGATCTGGAGTATAAAGCAAGAGGATGCCGAAGTAGAACTAATGGAGAAGTATCCATTTGATCTCGGAAGCTACAACCTGCATGACCCATATTGTATTATGAAGGATCATTACACGAGAGTACAGTTGAACTCAATCCATAGGGCATTTCATTGGGCCAAGGAGGACCCATGGAGATATTGCTACAGTTTCTCTAGACCCAATGAATAGATCAACTTCATTGTGGAGTGGTTAGTGAAGCAAAATGAAGCAGCATCCTAGAGAACACCAACACCAACACTAGCAGTAGCAGTAGAGGCAAGCATACTAGAGTGCGACAAGGGCAAGAGGAAGATTGTTGATTGCATGGAGGAGCAACAAGCTACAAGTTCCAAGTAGCTCCACTTGTGGAGAAAGCAATTATGACTACAGAGATGAAGAGGCAACAACACGACAACTGAATCATGCAAAGGTAGAGGGATAAGAGAAGAAAGGAAGAAGCAGAGAAGGAGTTACATGAGTTAAAGGAGAACCGGAAGGAAAAAGAGCTTCACAAATAGGAGAGGGAAGCACAGCAGCAATAGGTACAACACGGGGCAAAAGATGTGCAAACAAATGAAATAACCCCTGTATAGGTAGTGGATTCATTCGAACAACTAGCATCAGGCAGACAGGGTGAACCATTGTAGGAGTAGGACTTTTCTCATGAAATTGAGAAAGCACTTCAATAGTTGGATATGATATGGAGCAACAAGAATCAGAACAGGACATCTACCTTATGCCTCATCACCCAGAGGTCAACTTACCTACTTCACCACATCCATATGATGAGAAAGTATCAAGTGACCAAGGAGGCACATAGATCCTCGGAGATCAGCTGGAAGAAGAGATGTACAACATATCATTTGACGAGTCTCAACATAGATTTGTGTAGTCTCGTAGATTGTTGACTCCAGATGATCATACATCTCCTGCACAAGTTGAGGAATGAATGATTATGTCTGATGTGAAGAAACATCCAACAGCCTTGGCCGATGCAACTAGGGTGTATGTCAAAGCCACTAGCTCAAGTGTTCTCTTTTGATAGTTGAAAATGAGAGAATGGCCAAGGAACTTCAGATTACCAAGCAAGGAGGAGAGTTGGTGACAACGTCTTCGCAAGCTGAACTAAAGAAGGAAATTCTAGATGAAGTATTGTCCCTTTACACGGTTATGTGAGCATTGTACTCCAAGTTTAGCACTGTGCGTAAGGCAGTCATCCATCTCAACAGATGGAAGCAATGATGTGCTAGAAGAGCACGTATCTTGACAAAATTGCATGTTGTTGTTGATTACATGCAAACACGGACGATGAGATACAAGGGAGGCATGCTTCACTTGCCTAAGATGATGAAGTCTAGTGTCGTCAAGCTGAAGGCACATATCCAGAATCAGGTCCAAAACTATGAAGAGCTCTCACAACTCATCACTAGTATATAGGCTTCCCATGCATGTGTATTCAACAATATGGATGTTGTGGTGCATGCACGTGAAATCCCATCTATTGGAACTCTTACCCAGGGGAAGATAAAGTCACTAGTGTGACTAGAACTTGACTCCTACTTTGACGAGTTGATGCACATTGTTACTAGCCCAGACTTTCCAATTATTGCAAACATCATGCACAAGTATGTTGCTGGTCTAGCTGCATTGAAGACAATGATGCACATGCTTACAGATGAGTTGGACAGAGGAGCCCAAGTAGTGTACCTGGATCCTATGGAGGCAAGATTCAGGTTCCATAAATATGTCACCCTAGAGCACATGGACACCATCAAAGACTATCGATCTTGGCATCAGTATATTGTTGCTAATCAACACAAGGATGTTGAGGATTTGGACTTCCATGGTTTTCTAAGTAATAGTGATGTGGCTTTCTCAAGCCATTTCTCTCACATGGGTACATGTGCATTGTAATGTAATGTCTTGTCAAGTGTAAGTCAAGTTGTGATAGTTGGATGTAACATTGGTAGAGTAGATGAAGAGTCATGAGGGTAGTTGAACTGTCACAAAGGGGAATGTCAAGGGCCACCCCACCCTTTGCTATAAATAGCCCCTCATAACTCATTGTATAGGCTTTTGGTCAGCCAATCTTCCAATAAGACTATCTTACATAGAGCTTGGACAGTATTGTAATGAGCCTTGTCTTCTCCACTGCGTAGAAATAGTACATATCTTTGGAGGAGCAGGTGGTTGTGGTTGTAACATTCCTCTATCAGAACGAGTGGTTGGACATGGATGTATTGTATGGTTGGAACTTACACTTCTTAATATAACAAGAGCCGGCATGTTTCATGAATCTGTTGTATTGTATTCTATGCTATCTGGTTTACTCTAAATGATATATGTGTTGGTTTTCTTACACATGCATGTATAACTATTTGTGTATGTATGTATGAATCTTTCTGAAATGCGCTATTTTTTTAACCATCACTTTGGATTGCTTGCTAACTTGCATTCCATGCTGTGATGTATCTTTGCTCGTGTGTTCCTTTCTTAATTGCGTGCTATCACAGGTTTCCAAGGGAAACACTCATCCAACCCCCATGTGTTAGAACCTCTCATGCACCTTCCTTGGCTCACTGGAGCTATCACGCCCTTGCTACCAATAGAGTTATCTTACTTGCGTCTGTGCGAAATCATAGTCAAGGCATTACCGTATGACCCGTTGTTGGGACTCCTACACCAAACGGTCTGCAATCTAATTGGGAATTCTTACCGGGGAGATCCCCTAACATGTTGGCAAGTCTAGAACTATCAACATGACCTTTGGTAAATTCAATTTTGGAGCTCTCTCATTATTCTCTCTCTCTCTCTCTCTCTCTCTCTCTTACTCTTGGACACTTAGGTTTTTCTAGGATCAGTTTGGCATTAGAGAAATAAAGGGAAAGAAGGAAGGAGGAAGATAAGATCAAGCAAGGAAAGGCAGGATCAAGTTGCTACAATACGATTCTTTGCAGGTATCGATTTACATGTGTATTTTCTTAGCTAGATTTGGCATGCATGGTGTTGCATGTGGTTGTTTTTTGTCATGGCATGGGTTTTCCTAGGTGTGACAGTATTTTTAGCCTAGCCTTTCCATTTCCTGATAGCCTTTATGAGATGGGTTCTCATAAGTCGGCTGAGCTAGATTGTCAGACGGATTGAAGCTGAGTGGGGTGGATCTACGAAATGAAAAACACATGGCCTAGTGGTCCCTGAGCTAGACTATGGATCATGGTAAAGCCACTCACCTGGTAACCCCTGAGCTAGACTATGGGTTGCGGTAAAGCCATGATTGTGTGCCTCGGTGGACCTAGGAATCCATGCTAGTGAATGGTCGAATATACGGTAAATCCAAGAGGTGGATTTCTCTCTGTTGGGCCTAGTAGTCCCGAGATGGTATGTACATTAAAGAATGGAGAGTGGGTCTCAGTGTATGGCCTAATGATCCCTAGATCAGAATATAGATAGCGGTAAAGCCTGAGATACTAGAAGGCACTCAAATTTGTCATAGTGTAGGTGGAGAACTCTAGTAGTATCCATGCTTGTTTGGTTCTTTTAGGTTGGTTATGAGTCCCACATTCATGGTTGGAATATGGAACAAGGGTGATTGGCTCAAGGGAGACTTGGTCTAGCCAATCTATGGTTGCGTGGAATGTGGTAGCCCCATATCTGATTACTTTTTGCATTCATTAATGAGAAATTCATTCCCTTGGTTTTCATGTGTAAATGTACTAGTTTATATGTGGATCTTATGGTTGATATATTTATGGCATTTCTATTGTTACTATGTTCATTATATGTATGTTTTATGACAACATCTAAGTATGGTTGTCAGTATGTTTTTACTTGTGAATGAATGGACAATGTATCTATGACCTAATAGATGATAATGCAACAAAAGACATGAGGGAACAATTGTTCTTAATGATTCTCATATAACTATGATATCCCTATGCTTAATTATGTTTCTTACACCTATAGATTACATGTTTGCAATATGTTTGACAAAATGTTTGTCATCGCTAAAGGGGGTCTGGTTAAGGGCTTGTTTAACTAATTACTTCTACTTCATTGTTTCCTTGTTATTTTACAATCCTTAAGATATCATTCCATTCTAGTCAATGAACTCGTCTTTGGGTTGGAGAAGGTGGCTCAAATTCCAAGGAAACTAGCATAGAACTGGACAAATTGGTCCCTGGATGCTAGAATGTAGGCCCGTGAGAGTGTCTAGAGGTCCCTGGAGCTTGGCATGCCCATAGCATGAGGGCATCCATAGGGAAAGTGATCAGAAGTTTTAGTGCAGCCCAGGGGAAAGCTGCCTAAATTTTTGGCATGGTCCTCAGGGGTCTTGTAGCTAATGTGGAAGGTTTGTTTGTTATGTCTCCATCGCTTCCATTTCCTTAAGGTCATATAGGAGGTCAAATCTAAGTATAGTAGCTTGTCGTGGCATGTTTACCCCGGTTCGCTGGTTCCTTTAGTGGATGTGAGAGGAGAGTGTTATAGAGTTGTATCAAAGCATGGTTGACCCCTCAGACTATATGGGTTGTGTGTTGTGTCAGTATCATGTGTGTCTCTTACACTTGCATTCCATGTGCTTGTTGCATCGCATAATGTTGATCATTGTTGTAGTGATGTTTTCATGAGGAACTTGATGTTTTTATTTTGGATTGCATCGTCATGAGTGGATTATTGGTTACATGTTGTTATATGTCACATACATGTTGTTATATGTGGCTTGGTTATATTCTTGTATGCTAGGTTGCATTTTTGTATGATTGGTTACATGTATCTGCCTGGTAGGTTTAGTTACAAGTATTGTTTTCTTATGCTTGATTACATGTGTCCATGTGTGTGTGTGGTTGCTTACGCATTTCTTATGGATGTTGATGTTGCATGTGGCCATGTGTACATTCACGTAATAGTTGTTGTTTCCATGCATGAGGTCATGGATTGTGTATTTTATGCTTAGTGGATAGACTTGTGAAGAATTTATGAAACCAACGTTTTAGACTAGCTAGGTGAGTCTATCATCAGGGCAATGAGATCTGTATTTTGAGAAGAGAGACGTGAAAATTATGGAGTAATAAATAATAGTATAGAAAGATAGTTGATATCATATTTGCTTGTAATGTCAACATTATTGATTCATAATAATTATTAATTAATTTTTTTCTTTTTATCATATATATTAAATATTAATTATTTTATTAATATTTATTAATATTATTAATATTATTATTTAATGATTTAAGTTTAGATTTTAATTTGTATATATGTATATTTTCGTTTTATTGTTATTGTAATATTCTTATCATATTTTTTTATTAATTACAATTACCACTTATACTTGTTAATAGCTATTTATCAAATTAGTATTAATATTGTTATTCGAATATTATTTATTTATTATTATAAGTATATTATTTATTCTTATTTGAATTGAAAATAGTTTGAATTTGTAGCTATTTTTTTTTGTTTGAACTGAAATCAGGATTTATAAGGGGAGGAATTAGAATTTATTTACTGTTTTATTTATTATTAACAAGGTTTATTTAATTTACTGTTTTTTATTTATTTAATAAGGGTTTAATATTAATGACGTAATTATTATATTATTAATATGATTTTAAACTTTAGGTTATGTATATATGTATAATTTTGTTAATGTATTCATTATTATTATATACTTTTATTAATACAATTTACACCTATATACTTGTTAATAGCTTATTTATCTAATAGTAATATTGTTCTTAATAATTATTGATTGTTTATATTATTATAATTACTTATAGTTATGATTATTGTTATGTTGTGTATATTATTATTATTATTATTATATTATTATTTATATTACTTATATAATTATTATAAATATATATTATTTAATTCTTTTTTATGAATTAGTATGAATTGTAGTAAATTTTTTTGACATATCAAATGTTATTAGGAGGGAGTATTAGATTAATTTACTGTTTTTTCATTTTATTTAATAAGGGTTTCCAGGTGCTACTCAATTTAAGACCCTCATCCCTATTCATGTTATTGGAGGATTTCTCAATTTCAATTGCATGTTTGACCCTTCTCTTTAAATAATGGTCTTCTTTGTGGACTAATTCAGCTTGTTACATGCAAATATAATGTGAGGAGAAACATGTGTGCTCTGCTAGACCTAATTTTTCTGACCTATTTCTTGTAATATCATTAATGTGTTCTTTTAATATTATTCCAAAGGATCTCCCTGTTTCACCTATATAAACTTTACCGCAAGAACAGGGAATCGAGTATACTCCTTTGTAATTTTTTGGGTCTATTAAGTCCTTAGCAGACTCAAGCATGTTTTTTAGGGCGTTAGGGGGCACGAATGCAACCATAATATTATGCTTGGCGAGAATGTTGGAAATTTTATCTGTGGTTCCTTTAATATAGGGTAAGGAGATTCTAGGGTTATCTAGAGATTTTCTTTTTTGTTTATTGGTTATGGAATCTTTAATTATTTTTTCGATAATGTGTTTTTGATAGCCATTGTTTACAAAGACCTCATTCAGATGGTTAAGTTCTTCCTCTAAATGTTCAGGGTCAGAGATCCTAGAGGCTCTGCTGGCTAGGGTTTTGATGACACCAACTTTTTACTTCGGATGGTGGTGGGAGTTTGAATGTAGATATCTATCAGTGTGTGTCTGCTTTCTGAAGACTTGGTGGCTTAGCTTTCCATTTGTCTTGGTAAGGAGGACATCTAAGAAAGGGAGTTGGTCGCCTTTTTCAATTTCAATGGTGAATTTTATGTGTTTAGAGAGGCTATTTATATGAGATAAAAATTCCTTAAGTTTGTCCAAACCATGGCACCATTTAGCAAAAATATCATCTACATAACTTTTCCATTCTTTAGGGGTAAAGGGGAAAGACTTAAGGGACATTTTCTCAAAGTGTTCCATATATAGATTGGCAATTAATGGTGATAATGGAGAGCCCATTGCAACGCCATGCGTTTGCTCACAGATTTTTCCCTTGAAACTAAAGTATGAAGATTTAAGACACATGCCTATTAGTTCCATCCTTTCATGGTCTGTGATTTTCTTCAAAACTTCTAAGGCTTCATCTACCGGAATCATAGTGTAGAGAGACACTACGTCAAAGCTAACCATTAGGTCATTGTCGCCAAATTCTAGGTTTTTGATCCAATCTATGAAGGAAGCAGAATCTTTGACGTAAGAGGGGGTGTTACCTGATAAAGGTCTAAGTTTGTTCTCAATATATTTTGTTAACCAATAAGTGGGGGATCCTATAGTGTTTACTATAGGTCTTAATGGAACACCAGTTTTATGGATTTTAGGCACTCCATAAATTCTGGGGATAATGGCATTATTAGGGATTAATCTGTTCTGAATAGTGGCATCAAGAGAGGAGTTTTTAAGTTTGTTACTTACTTGGAGAAGGATTTTGCTGCTAGGATCCTTGTTCAGAACTCTATAGCAGCCACTATTGTTTAGGTTTTCTTCCATTTTATGATCATAATCTGTCCTATCCATGATATGGTCATGCATTGATGACTAGAATCTAACTAGAATGATGTTTATGTGTTGATGCGCTTAATTGTATATGATGTTATATTGTTATGATTACATTATACATGTATCATGCTGATTTGGATGATCTTGAAGATGAGGTAACCTCCCCAAATTATACAAAGCTATCTTGGTCTATTATGATTTAGTTTATCTAACATATTATGCCTTGTAGGAAAAAGGTGAAAATGAATAGCAAGATGGTAGACTACAAGGACTCTCCCTATGAATTAGATGAGCAGTGTGGTGGGAACTCTCCTTATTTGGAAGATACATTGAAAAGCTTGAAGGAAGAAATAAGGATTTGTAAGGTAGATAATGACAAGATCATACAGGAACAAGAGAAACAAGAAAATTTTAATGCAATACTTCTTCAGAGTTTGTTAGAATTGCAACGACAATTGCCACTTTCGATCATCCATGGATAGGAGGAAAAAACTAAAGGCGCATATGGTAGTATCTCTCCTAGTAGACACAAGTCTGATAGAGCTGACATGGTGAGAGATGGCAGGTTGTTAGAAACAGATAGGAGGGGTGATGAGTACAAGT
The DNA here is from genome assembly GCA_000404065.3 of Pinus taeda. Lineage (NCBI taxonomy): Eukaryota > Viridiplantae > Streptophyta > Pinopsida > Pinales > Pinaceae > Pinus > Pinus taeda. The sequence continues at coordinate 28,973 of APFE031161489.1, read as the reverse complement.
ACTATTCTAGTTTTGGTTCTGACAAACATGATGATCATCATCATTATCATCTTTACAAGAGAAGTGATAGTGAATACTTACCAGATGAATTTAAGAAAGAAAAACCACCTAATTTTGATGGATATGTGAAGATGCCAGAAGATGTAGAGGATTGGATACATCGGATGAACAAATTTTTTGAGTTGGATGAGTACAAAGATAACATGAAGGCCAAAATAGTTATCTTCATCTTGAAAGTTAAAGTATAAATTTGTTGGGAAGATGTGAAGCGGGCCAGGGACATTAGGATGCATGACTTGAGCTGGCATGAGTTCAAGAGGATTTTCATGAAGAAGTACTTGTCAGAAAGGTAGTATGAAAACAAGGCCGAAGAATTATATGACCTAAATATGGGGTCAATGATATACAAAGAGTGAATGCCCATGTTTTTGGACCTATTGAGGTATGTACCATATCTTAAAGGTGAGAAGGCTAAAGTTCAATGATTTGTTAGTGGTTTGCCATTATCATTTAAAGATTGTATTGAGTATGATGAGCCTTAGTCACTTGTGGAAGTCATTAGGAAATTGAAGCATTGTTGTGAAAAATCAAAGCATAAGAATGAATCTCAGCAAGGATGGAAAGGGAAAGATAATGGTAAAGGTCAATGGTAGCCTAAGAGAGAAAGGCCTCAGAATGCAAATGGGAAAGAAAATATGGCACCAAAAAAGCAGTTGAATGTAGAAAGACAGGAACATGGGTCATAACAACATCATACAAGTGAGGGAACTGGTTGGTTGGAGTGTTAGAAATGGGATGAGAAAGACCTTAGGAGAGATTACCTATAGAATCAGGGTGGTAGGCCTAAGATATATAGTGAACAGGAGGAACAAACTGTTGGGGATGTGGGGAAGAGTATTCCTTGTATTTATGAAACTGTGGACAACATAAAGGAAGAGAACCAAGCATCTATCATTGAGATGGATGATAAGTTTTGTGATGAAGTTATTTCTATCTTGATTGACCATAGATCTAATTATACCTATGTTAGTCCTGACTTGGTGTATAAGTGTGGTTTGAGTAAGGAATTCCATGCAGAGTCTTTATTAGTGTAGTTCGCTACATGTACAAAGAATTGAGTTCATCATTGGGTAAGACCTTGTACATTTGATTTAAATGGTATGCCTACTACAACACATTTGAATGTATTACCGTTGGGATCATACAATATGTTTTTGGGCATGGATTGGTTGTATATTCATAGAACCAAGGTAGAGTGTTATGAAAAATCCATTTAGTGTGTTCATGATAATGGGGAGCCAAGAGTCTTGCAAGGTAAGAAGAAATCCATATCAGTTAGGATGGTGAGAACTATGCAGGAAACAAGTACTTGCAGGAAAACCTATATGTTATTTGCAGTGCAAATTTCTAGTTATAAGGGTAAGAAGGTTGAGGATGCATATGTGTTGAGCAGGTACCCAGTCCTGTGATAGTTTTAGGATGTATTTATTGAGGACATTACAGATTTTCCACCTCACATAGAGGTGTACATTCCTATTTAGTGCCAGGGGTAGCTCCATTGTCAAAGGAAGCTTACAGGATTTACACACCTGAGTTGGTGGTGTTAAAGTTGCAGTTGAAGGAAATGTTGGACAAGGGATACATTAGGTGAAATGTATTGCCTTGGGGTGCACCAATATTTTTTGGGAAAAAGAAATATGGAACTCTTAGATTAAGAATTGACTACAAGCAGTTGAACAAAGTGACCATCAAGAATAGGTACCCTTTACCTAGGGCTGATTACTCATTTGACCAATTGAAGGAAGCAACAATGTTCTCAAAGATTGATGTGAGATCCACATACCATCATATATGCATGAAATAGGAGGACATTTACAAGACAACTTTACAAACCAGGTATGGGCATTATGAGTTTGTTGTAGTTCCATTTTTCATAACTAATGCTTAAGCTACATTATGTGCTTCATGAATAGTGTGATGCATCCATATTTGGATAAGTTTTTTATTGTGTTCATTAATGATATATTAGTATATTCTAAAAATGAGGAAGAGCATGCCTATTGGGTTGTGTTATATTCTTTCCATGACTAGTCCATGTAGTTATATTTTGTACCCTATGTTGGGTTGGGCAAACCTACCTATAGTTTTGTGCATGATGTTTGCACATTGTTTTGGACACGATGGTTTTTGGTCCATGGTATTGGATGCTTCGACAAGTATGAATATGTATTGTAACATTGAAAGTAACATAATCAAAATCAAGCTGGTAGTCCCGGTTTTGGGATCCAAGGGAAAATCTTTATGTATATGTTTTTTATGTGTTATGCTCTCATATTGTTTATTTTTTGTGTTTTAGAATTCAAATGCAGGTAATTTATGTATGGGGTTAAAACCTACATTTCATATCAGAGTTGTTTTGGCTTCAAGGGGACACCTTTGTTGCTGAAGGGTTGTGCTCGAGCCTGTGGTAGACCTTGTTCACTGGGAGATATGTACGATCAATTTTGGTGGTGAAAGAAGATGGCGAGCAGTGGAAAGATCGAGATTGAGAAATTTAATGCTCAGTGTTTTGAGTTGTGGAAACTCAAGATGGAGGATCTATTGGTGGACAAAGATCAATGGATCGTGGTAGATTTGGGTACTAAACAAACGAGAGTATTCAATAAAGAATGGAAGAAGTTGGATCGGAAGGCAAAGATCACAATATAATTATGTGTCTCAAATTTAATATTAGGGGAAGCTACAATGAAGGCCTTGTGGGACAAGTTAGGGACTTTGTACCAATCTAGGTCTCTAGTCAATAAACTGTTCCTACCAAAAAGGCTGTATAACCTGAGGATGAAATATGGAGACTCGATGATAGAGAATTTGAACGCATTTAATACTCTGGTAAGTCAATTATTATCTCTTGATATTAAAATTTTAGATGAAGATAAGTGCATCAATTTGTTTCGTTCTCTACCAGATTCGTGGGATAGTATGATTATTGCAATAGGTAGCAATGCAAATGCCTTGCAGTTTGATGAAATAGTCTCATCCTTATTGACAGAGGAGATGAGATAGAAAAATATGGAGAGCCAGAATGGTGATGCCTTGTCTATATGAGGATGGTCCCATAATAGAAATAAAAATAAGTCATCGACTGGGAGATCTAAATCTAGAGGGAGATCTAAATCTCCACAAAAAATTGTAAAGGTGGTGTGCTAGAAATGTTGAAAGGAAGGGCACTACAAAAGGGATTGTAAATATAAAGCTCCCGAGAAAGGAAATGGTTCTCATGATGCTCCTTCCGCAGAGGTGAAAACCACCTCAGATAAAGGTGGGGATATGTACTTGGCTTCTTCAAGTACACATGTAGATCATGAGGCATGGTTGATTGACTTAGGTGCAACCTTTCACTTCACTCCCCATAGATAGTGGTTCTGCAAGTGTGAGAAATATGATGGTGGTGATGTCTTCTTGGGGGATGACAGGAAGGCTAGAATCGTTGGTCATGGAAAATTAAAGTTGAATTTGCAAGGTGGAAGGGTTAGGACACTTCCAGGTGTTCTACATATTCCTACATTGGCTAGAAATCTGATTTATGTAAGAAAGTTGTATGATGCAGGTGTAAAAACCGTGTTCAAGAAAGATACTTGCAAGATGGTTCGGGGAGCACTATTATTGATGTGGGGAGTTTGAATTGGAACTGCATACAAGCTGCAAGGTAGAACTGTTATTGATGGGTGCAACAGTTCTATGGTTACTGAAAGTGGAGTAGAAAATCTAGTGGTCTCTAGAGAAAAGACCATGCTATCGCATCAAAGGCTTCGACATATTGGAGAGAAGGGCCTTCAAATACTTCATGGTAAAGGTATGGTAGAAGGTATGACTAATAGCTATTTGGATTTTGATTTCTGTGAAAATTGTATATATGGGAAGCAGAATCGGGTGAGTTTCCCCTCTGGTGGTGAGAGGGGGAAACAAATATTAGATCTTGTGCACATTTATGTGTTTGCACCAGTGAAGGTTCCATCACTGGGTAAGTCTGTGTACTATGTATCACTTATAGATGACCTCTGAAGTAATACATGGATATATTTCCTTAGGAAGAAATTTGAAGGCTTTGACAGGTTTAAAGAATTTAAGGCTTTGGTGGAAAACCGGACAGAGAAGAAGATACAGGTGTTGAGTATAGATAGCAGTGGAGAGTTTTGCAGTAAGAAATTTGAAGAATTCTGTAAGAAGTGTGGTATAGCACGATAGAAGACTACTCCATACACGCATGAGAAAAATGGAGTTGCAGAAAGAATGAACAAGATGTTTATGGAAAGGGCAAGAAGCATGCTTAGTGGTGCTAAGTTAGGATAGGAATTTTGGATAGAGGCGGTGGAGATAGCATGTTTCCTGGTCAACAGATCACCTTCATTAGCATTATAGGATAAGACTCCACAAGAGGTAGGACTGGTAAGAAATCATCTCTTTCACATCTGAGGGTATTTGGATGTGATTCATATGTACATGTTCCAAAGAGGAAAAGAACCAAGTTGGATAGTAAATCTAAAACGTGCATCTTTATAGGGTATAATGATGGTTTAAAGGGTTATAAGCTTTGGAACCTAGTAACAAGGAAGGTTGTGTACAACCAAGATGTCATGTTCATAGAGGTAAAGGATCTTATTAAACATGAATACCAATCAAAGGAACCTGAGAAGATAGAGTTTGAGCTTAAGGAGGAAGAATCAGACTCTACAATAGAAGAGGAATCAAAAGATGAAGAGACACAAAATCCACATGTGAGAAGATCATTTTGAGAAAGAAGGTAGCCAGAAAGGTATAATCCATCTCATTTCTCTTCAAATTTTTCTTTATCTATTACTGATGAAGATCCCAAAACTGTGAAGGAAGCAGTAGATTCAAAGGATGGCAAACTCTAGAAAGAGGCCATGGTTGATGAAATGGCATCTTCGCACAAAAATGAGGCTTTGGATCTAATAGAGTTGTTGGCTAGAAGGAAACCCAATGGCATAAAATGGGTGTTCAAGAAGAAGACAAATGGAAAAGGAAAGGTCGAGAAATACAAAGCTCAGTTGGTAGCAAAAGGTTATTCCTAGGTGTCGGGAATTGATTTTGGTGATATTTTTTCTCTTATTGCCAAGGTAACTTCTATTAGATTACTTTTATTTGTTGATGCTACTTTTGATGTTGAGGTAGAATAGATGGATGTGAAGACAACATTTATTCACAGGCATCTAGAAGAGGAGATCTACATGAAGCAACCTGAAGGCTTTGCGGTGAAGGGTAAGAAAGAACTAGTACGCAAGTTAAAGAAGTCTCTATATGGGTTAAAATAGTCACCAAGGATGTGGTATTAGAAATTTGATATATTTATATAGGGACTTGGATTCACCAAAAGAAAAGAAGATCACTATGTGTATTTTAAATTAATTGGTGACTATGTTATTTATTTGGTCTTATATGTGGATGGTATGTTGCTAGTTGGAAATGACAAAGAAATTATCTAGGATTTGAAGACCCAATTGTCCTCCAAATTAAAAATGAAATATCTTGGTGCCACAAACTATATTTTGGGCATGGAAATTAAAAGAAATCAGGCAAAGAGGAAGGCCTGGATAAACCAGATGAAGTATGTCGAGACAATATTGCAGAGGTTTAATATGTAGGATAGTAAACCAGTGAAGTTTCTTATTCCTGTAGGTGTGAAGTTATCTGTTGAACAGTGTCCCAAGACACAAGAAGAAGAAGAGGACATTTCTTGTGTTCCATATGCAAGTGCAGTGGGTAGCCTAATGTATGCAATGGTTTCTACTAGACTAGACATTGCACATGCAGTGCGAGTATTGAGCAAGTTTATTTCAAAACCAGGGAAGGAGCACTGGACAATAGTGAAGCGGGTATTCAAGTATTTGTTTGGCACTAGTGATTATGGCTTATGCTACCAAGGAAGACCAAGATTGGACAAAGTGTTGGATATTCGTGGCTTTATTGATGTAGACTGGGCTGGATATCTTGATCAGAGAAGATCTAAAGGTGGGTATGTGTTTAACCTATTTGTAGGTGCAGTTAGTTGGATGAGTAAGAAACAATTTGTAGTGGCACTATTAACTACAGAGGTAGAATACATGGCAACCACTCATGTGTTGGGTGTGGAGCCTAATTATCTTCTGTATTCAAAGGTTTTAGTCAGATGCATACCCCAAGAAGATTGTACACCCCTCCACACGAGGGGGTGCGGGGGGGACTTGTTGGCGTCGCGAGGGTCCGAGGGGGCTAATCCCCCTTGGTTGGGGGTTTCGAGGGCCAACATTACCCAAGCAGGGGTTCGGGGGAAGTGCCCCTGAAGCTAAAAACATATGTAAAATTGCCTTTTAAAAGTATAGTAATTTCTAGTCAATCTGGGTCATTCATTTGGCAGATGATCTGACGGTAGAAGTTATGTTTTATTTCGGGGTTTTTGCCCTAGAATGCAACCCCTCACTATATATGAGGGAATTTTATTACGTCTATGTACATCTATGTTCTGAATGAGGAAGAGAGAGGAGAATGAGAGCAAAGAGGGAGTTACAGCGAATCTGTTGTAGGTTGTATCTCTTCAGTTTGCTGGATAATATAAAAAGAAGGACTGGTTGTTCTCCATGGACATAGCCCAAACTAGGTGAACCATGTATATCTATGTCTCTCTTTTTTTATGCATTTTCTGTGTTTATATTTCTGCAATATTTTATGTGTTCCATTGCTCTGTAATGCATAATTTTCTAACATCATGCAAGCAAGGAAGCAGTTTGGTTGCAAAAATTGTGTTCAAGTATGGGGTTAGTACCGAGAGCTATAAGGATATATTGTGATAGCCAAAGTGCAATTTTCTTGGAAAAGAAGCCTGCTTACCATTCAAAGGCAAAGCAAATTGATGTTCAGTATCACTTTGTGAGGAATATGATAGAAGACAAAAGGGTGTTGTTGGTAAAGGTGGATACCTTGAAGAATATTGCAGATGCATTGAAAAAATCTGTGAGGTTCAAGAAGTTCTCTTGGTGTAGAGAAACAATGGGCATTACAAGGCTAGATAAATGACCAAGCTCTATTGTGGCCCCCTATGGAAACGAAACAAAAAGTGGCAGAATGATGGGTTGTGTTATATTCTTTCTATGACTAGAAAACGTAGTGAACCGGGGGGTTAGAGGTGCAGTGGAGCCACCACTTCATTGCAACAATTGCGTAGTGGGGGTTGACAACCCTTCTGTCTGAGGGGTTTGAGGGGCCAGGTAGCCCCCCTCTGCGGGGTCTGGGGTAGTGGCCCGGGAAATTTTCTTTGGACCCTATATTAGGTTGGGAGGACCTACCTGTGTTTTTGTGCATGATTTTCGCACATGGTTTTGGATGCGATGATTTATGGTCCATGGTTTTGGACATGATGGTTTTCGGTCCATGGTATTTGATGCTTTGGCATGTATAAATATGTATTGTAACATTGAAAGGAACATAATGAAAAATCAAGCTAGTAGTCCTAGTTTTGGGATCTAGGGGAAAATATATGTGTATATGTGTTTTATGTGTTATGCTCTCGCATTGTTTATTTTTTGTGTTTTAGAATTCATATGCAGGTAATTTATGTACATGGTTAAAACCTACAATGCCGAGCATTTAACAGTAGTGTTGAGGTTGTTGAGAGAGCATCAGTTGTATGCTAAGTTAATCAAGTGTAGTTTCTTTCAGATAGAGGTACACTACTTGGGGCATGTTGTAAGGGCCAACATGGTGTGGGTAGCTCCTAAGAGTGTAGATGAGGTGAGATATTTCATGGGGTTAGTAGGTTATTAAAGGATTTTGATCAAGAATTCATCATATATTCTTATCCTATCACAACATTGCAAAGGAAAGGTAAGAAGTTTGAATGGACACAAGAGTGTGAGGCTATTTTTGAGCAACATAAGGAATTGTTGACACACGCCCCAGTGTCAAATATTATAGATCTAGAAAAGGAGTTTGTAGTATACACAGATGCTTGCAAGAGAGGACTTGGTGGGGTCCTTAAGCAGGATGGGTAAGTTGTGTGCTACAATTCACAAAAACTAAATGAGCACAAGAAAAACTACCTGATGCATGATCTTGAGCTAGGAGTGATTATACATGCATTGAATATGTGGATGCACTATCTTCTTGGGAAGAGGTTTGTACAGATGAGTGATCGTATTGGCTTGAGGTATTTGTTTAACTAGTCAGAATGCCCCACAAGCTAGATGGTTGGCCATGATCAGTGAGTTTGATTTCGAGATCAGGTACATCAAAGGTAAATAGTATAGTGTATCAGATGTTCTCTGTAGGTGGGTACAAGTAAATCACTTGGCAACTATGAGCTCCTATGGGACAGACTTATAGGATAGGATCTTGTAGGCAGGTCAATAGGATGCCAAGTATATGGAGATTGTGCGCAGGTTGCAGTAGAGTATTGGTACAAGTATAGGTGGTAGTATAGGTATAGGTGATAGTATAGGTGTAGGTATAGATGGTAGTATGGTTATAGGTACAAGTACAAATGCAAGTGCACATGATGTGGAATAATATCTTACGTTAGATGGATTGGTTAGATTTAGAGACATGATATATATGTCAGATAACAGTGAACTCAAGAAGGTGACCTCTAGAAAATTTCATGTCAAACCTTATCCAAGTCTCCAAGGGTATCCGAAGACATTCACTGGAGTGAAGAAATTTTATTATCTGTCGAATCTGAAGAGGGATGTAGCAGATTTTTCACCTAGGTGTTTTTATTTTCAATAGGTAAAGGAAGATTGTAAACATCCAGGTGGACTGTAAGAATGATCGCAATTCTAGAGTGGAAATGGGAGGTTGTTTCCATGGAATACATCATAGGATTGTCGAAGACAGTGAGACAACATGATTCCACCATGGTTTTTGTGGACATTTGGACAAAGGTTGCACACTTCATTCTAGTGATGTCTAGATTCTCCGCTAGAAATGTGCCATAGGTATTCTTCATAGATGTGGTTAGTTTTCATGGTGTTCCAAATAAGATTGTGTCAGACAAGGATCCAAAGTTCACATCCAATTTTTGGAAGGAGTTGTTTACAGGTTTTGGCATAAAGTTCGCCTTCAATATAACGTATCATCTAGAGATAGATGGAAATATAGAGAGGGTCAATAGGATATTAGTTGACATGCTGAGGATGTATGTGATGCACCATCGGTAGAAGTGGGAGGACTATCTTCCCTTGGTTGAGTTCTCATATAACAATGGTTATCAAAGTCATTGAAGATAAGTCCCTTCGAGGCATTGTATGGGTGGAGTTGCAATACTCCTGTCAATTGGAGTTATCTAGTTAACTGGGTGTTGATTGGAGTAGAAATGTTGGCAGACATGGAACAAGAAATGTAGGTGATTAAGAAGAATATAAAGGTAATAAAAGATAGGCAGTAGAGCTATGCAAATATGAACATCTTGTTCAATAAGTTCCACGTTGGGGAGTAGGTGCAATTGGACAACAAACCAAAGAATATCTCCTTATGGATTAGATCATGTGCCAAGATGGCACCATGGTTTGTATTGTGGTCAATAGCTTATCGACTTGCAATGCCCCTGACAGTGGAATTCCATGATGTTTTCCATGTATCATTGCTTAAGAAGTATGTTATGGATGTTGACCATGTGATTGACAGATTTTTATTGCAAGTGGAATCACATGGAGAATTCCAATTGGAGCCTCAGTGTATATTACGAAAAAAATTCTCATGCTTTAGAACCGAGAAAAAGTACTTTGGGCCCAATGAAGCTGCATGGGAGATGGTGGATCAAATGCAGGTCACGTATCCTTCCTTGTTTGCTGGTTGAGGCAAAGTAGTTTTGATATGGTGTTTTGGTATATGTTTTGATATCATGTTTTGGTATATGTTTTGATATAGTGTTTTGGTATATGTTTTGATATGGTGTCTTGGTATATGTTTTGGTGTATGATTTGCTGATATTGTTATATATACATATGTATATGGATGTAAATACCGCCATGAGATATGTTATAAAGCCCCAATAAGCTGTATGGGTGCCATGTCATTATGATTCTCATGATGTTATATTTCATGTTATTATGCTATAATTTTGTTATTTTATCATGTTTTTATGTTTTTATGTGGGTTGGCACTCAATTGGGTGATAATTGTAAACACTGCATCAAGCTATGTTATGAACCTACATGAGTAGTATGTTTTCTTTCCAACGGTTTGCTGAGTTATATGTGTGATTGGACATCGAGGACAGTGTCCCCGAAGGGGGAGGGTTTTGTAACAATCCTTGTGAATATTCAAGGTAATAAAAATTAAAAAATAATAACCACAGTTGATGGGACACTTATTGCAAGCTGAATGTTGGCAAGACATCCTAGGGGGTGTTCATTTGGTTGTTTATGGCTAAGGAAATTGGCAAAGAAAATGCCTAAGGTTTTGGAAAGGAAAAATGGAATCTTTGACACATTTATTTATGAAAATAATGGAAATTAGGAGAAAATGGAGTTGAAAGGTCATAGGTTGCATGTAAGGAGGAAAATGAAGGCAAATAATGGAAAACAAAGAAAATAGAGGCCTAATTCATAAAAAGGATTTTGACAATGAGTTGGTAACCTTTGGTTAGTTTATTTTTGGAGCTCTCTCATTACTGTATCTCTCTCCCTCTCACTCTTGGATACAAAGTTTTCTTGGAGTACTTCGGCATTGGAGCAAGAAAGGAAAAGAAGGCAAGAGGAAGCAAAGATCAAGTAGGGAAAGGGAGGATCAAGCAACTACAACAAGATTGTTTTCAGGTATTAATTTGCATATGTACTTTCCTTTCCAAATTTGGCATGAATGGTACTACATGTGGGTTTTTTTTTTGTTGTGGCATGGGTTTTTCCAGGTGTGATAGTGGTTTTAGCCTAGCCTTGAAATTTCTCAATAGTCTTGATGAGATGGGTTCTCATATGTCGACTGAGCTCGAACGCTAGATGGATTCAAAGTTGAGTGGGGTGGATCTTTGTAATGACAAACACATGGACTAGTAGTCCTTTAACTTGACTATGGATCATGGTAAAGCCATTGGGCTAGTAACCCATGATCGAGACTGTGAGTTGTCGTAAACCTAGGATTGTTTGCCTCGGTGGGACTCTGAATCCTTACTAGTGAAGGGCTAGAGATACGATAAAGAGAAAAGGTGTATTTATCATTGTTGGGCCCAGTAATCCCAGGATGGGATGTATGGTAAAGCCTGGAGAGAGGGCCTATTGATCCTTTGATTAGACTATGGATTACGGTCAAGTACGAGTGACTAGTAGGAACTCATATTCCTCGCTGTGTAGGTGGAGGATTCCAGTAGCATCGATTCTTGTTTGGTTATTTTCGTTTGGTTATGAGTCCCACATTCATGCTTGGAATATGTCACGGGGGTGATTGGCTAAAGAGAGACTTGTCTTAGCCAATCTATGGTCAGATGGAATGTGAGAGTCCCATCTATGGTTCGTTTTTACATTCATTAATGAGAAATTAACTCCCTTAGTTTTGATGTGTAAATGTACTCATTTATATGTGGTTTCAATGGTTGATATATTTATGGTATTTCTATTGCTACTCTGCTAGTTATATGTATGTTTTATGATGACAACTATGTATGGATCTAAGCATATTTTTACTTGTAAATGAATGGACATTGTATCTATGACCTAATAGATGATAATGAAACAAAAGACATGGGGGAACAATGGTTATTACTGATTCTCAGATAAGTATGAGATATGAACGATAATTTTGTTGTTTACACCTATAGATTACATGTTTGTGATATGTTGGATGAAATGCCTGTCATGGCTAGTAAGGGTATGATTAATGGTCTGTCTAACTAATTTCTTCTACTTCATTTTTTTGCTATCATTTTACTTCTCTTAGGATATCATTCCATTTTGGGTAGTGATCTAGGCTCTCGGCGGGAAAAAGTGGATCAAATCCCACGGCACTAGAACAAAAATAGACAAATTGGTCCTTATGCACTGGCATGTAGGTTTGTGAGAGTGTTTAGAGGTCCTTGGATGCTGGTATGAACATAGCATGAGAGCTTCCACAGGGAAAGTGATAATAAGTTTCAATGGGACCTAGGGCCAAGTTGGTTGAAGTGTTGGCCTAGTTCTCAATGGTCCCGCTGACATGGATGGTCTGTTTGTTGTGTTTCCATCGATTCCATTTCCTTAAGGTCCATAGGAGGTCGAATCCAACCATAGTAACCTCTTGTCACATGTTTACCCTGGTTGGCCAGTTACTTGGGTATATGTCGGAAGAGGGTATTACACTATCTTACACAGCCATCCCCAGTCCCACCTGATACAAAATTAGAGCTCCTTCCTAGTTCAATTTACAAAAATGATATTTGTACAATTAGTAGTATTAGTAATAGTAGTACAAGTTCAATACATAGTCCTTCTACAAATGATGTTTGGAGACTATATTTTGATGATTCTAAGGCGTAGGAGGACCCTAGAGATGGTTTTGTTCTAATATACCTATGACAGAGTTAGCATTTGATCTCCAACCACTTGGAATTTGAGTGCACCAATAACACTGCAGAATATGAAGCACTCATCTTGGGTTTGCAAAGAGACATTGACCTTAATGTTGCATTCCTCAAAGCAGTAGGTAACTCAGAAATTGTTGTATGACACGTACATGATACTATACACTATGTGTCACCTCATCTAAGAGGGTATCAACAAGAGGTATGGAATTTGATTTCTCATTTTCAATATTTCAATATTATCTATGTTCCTCGAATGTATAACACAGTTGTGGATGCATTAGCAAATGTTGCTGCTAGGTTGTCACCGCTTCGGGACAATTTTCTTGTAGATATTATTTATAAATCATCTATCCCTCGAAATATAACTAAGTTACACGTTTTTAATGATGACCAACAAATACTGTCCTTTATGGTGAACACTTATATATTCAAGGACGCAACAATCGACGAAGACAAGCACGAGAAAGCATTGTAGGATGCAACCCACACAAATAAAGAGAACCTTATGTCGAAAGGTGTGGTATCACTTGAGAAGTGGTATGGCTTGCGGAATCACTTCTGAGCACTAGTGAATGAGAAGACACATAGCTTGACGTTGTCACACAAGAAAATAAATTTTGGAATAGAGAAAGATCTGAAATTTGTTAATCTTGGTACTTTTTTTACACCACACAAGTGGCAAGATTTCATTCGCATATTCAAGCAGTACCAAGATGTTTTCACATGGATGTATGATAATCTCAAAACCTATGACATGTGAGTAATCCATCATGTTATTCCAATTAAAGAAGGGGCTGCGATTTTCCAATAGAAGTTGTGGAAGGTACACCCAACGCTTGAGCCCCTGATTCAAAAGAAGTTGAGGAAATTGTTGGATGCTCAGATCACATATAGGTGTGGCATTCTACTTGGGTATCAATTCTAGTCCTAGTAAGGAAGAATTCCAGAGAAATATACTTGTGTGTATGTTTTTTAACTTGAATCATGCCTCAAACAAAGATAACTACCATTTTCCATCTATGGAGAAGATATTACAAACAATATCAGGGTTAGAGATGTTTTCTCTGTTAGATGGATATTTAGGTTACAACCAAGTTCTGGTCTCATATTCTAACAGACTCAAAATTACATTCCACACCAAGTGGGGCACGTTCTTATTTAGAATAACGTCATTTCGGCTGATCAATGTCAGTGCAACATTTCAATGTGCTATGGATATCACATTCCATGAACTCATTGGGCAGGTCGTAGTGATCTATCTTGCTTATTACGTGATGTTTTCCAAGAAGATATCTAACCACTTGTGCCATTTGAAAAATAAATTCGAGCAATGTCACGAATATGGGATATGCCTTAATCCCAAAAATAGAAATTTTTGCAATATCCAAGGGTAACCTCTTGGTCCATATTATCATAAAGAGAGGGATTAAAGTAGATCTAGAAATGGTAAAAGAGACTGCACAGGTTCCCTTCCTAGTGAACAAGAAATCTATGCAGTCCTTCCTAGGAAATATCAATTTCCCCCGCAAGTTTATCTCTAATTATGCTCAAATTGTTAAACCCGTGCAGGAGATAGTAAAGAAGGATACGATATAAAAATGGGATAAAATGGAAAGGGATGTTATTTCTTGTGTTAAGCAAGCCATTGCAGAAGCACCAACTTTGTATAGCCCATATTTCAGCAAAGGTTTTCTACTCTATATTTTGCCTTCTCATACTTCTCTTGCCATAATGCTTACTTAGAAGGATGATGATGATAATGAGTGGTCAATATCTTTCATGAGTGGTATACATTATGAATCTGAACTCAACTACCCTACCGTTTATAAGCATGCATACATAGTTTATAAGGTCGTAAATAATTTCTGACCACATCTCTTAAAGAACCATTGAATTATCTTTGTGTCACACCCAACTGTTACATCACTGTTTGTTCAACAAGAGATGAGTGAGAGAAGAACAAGTTGCATGAATGATTTATAGGAGTATGACTTAGAATTCAAGCCATTTCATACAATCAATGAACATGATCTTAGTCATCTAGAAATAGAAGTAATAGATGTGAAAGAAGGACATTTGTCTGGGTGGGAGCATGAAAATAAAATCTACAATGTTGAGCGAGGTTCCTTCACTACCATTTCAAACACTTTGTACATGGAAGTGCACCAATATCTTGAACACAACACCTTACCCTCTCATTCACCCTCATGGAAAAACAGGGCACCTAGGTTAAAAGGATTATCTTATTAGTTAGTGCATGGGGTGCTTTTTCAGAAGCACCATAACTAAGTTTTTCTCAGATCCTTGGAAGCACACTATTCTAAGAAAGTACTACGTGATATCCATGATGGACCACTGTTACACAAAAATATCGTCACCCTGATTATTTGCAGTCGGTGTAGGCCTATCATCACCTATACCAGCTTCCTAAGCAAGTCTTAAACCTCAACTCTTTAAAACAAGCCTGAGAAAAGAGAGAAAGACATCAAAAAAGCAATGTAACTCTGGTTCCACACTTTCTCTTACTTTTGCTTGCGGGCCCGCACCTTTTGTTCAAGATATCTGTGTACTTATATGCTCTATATGTAAAGGGGAAGGCGCGTACCCTTGTAAAATTCAAAATGCACAATCTTTATCTTAAAAAACTCATCTTGGGTTAATTCTAGAGTTTTCTAGAAGCATTTGTTACGTGGATTGTTCGCTCCAAGTGGTTCATGCATCCCATCATAAGAGGAACTAATCCCTTGTTGAGAGGAGCTATCCCTTTGAAGGAGGCGCTGGTAACTGATCTCCATTGCACTATAAATTGAGGCATTGGGTCAGTGGCCAGGGAGGTGAGAAGCTGAACTTTTGAGGGTAAATGCTAGTGAAATCAAGACTTCCTATTTGAGCTTAAGAGGAGAGGTCACATACCTTTTTGGCCCTATTAGGGAGTGAGTGAATCTTGTCAAAGTAGAGGAGACTTCTTGTTGGACCTTGGAAGGAGGTTGTACAGCGTCAAGGCAAAGTTTGTAAGGTTCTTTTCTTTTGAATTAATACAATCAAACTCATTTTTCTCAACAAGTATCTTATGCTATTTGTTTCATGGACTCCTTGACTTTCATGTTAAATATGTTTTATAATATTGGATATTCAGGTGCTATTTAATCGTTTGCCTTGTTTGTGCTTGCAGGTTTGCGACAAAGGAACTTACTTGGATCAAAGAAGCGAAGGCATATCCGAACTTGCATTGGACATGAGGTAGGCCCTTAAACACACTTGTTTCCCATTACTTATAAAGCGCATTTAGAGAAAGATAGTGTCTGGTTGGTTTGTTTGTCATTAGGTCTTCATTAGATTCTAGGAAGTTCTGTCTTGTCCGCAAGATCGACTAATTCCGTGTGACAAAATGGCGACTCCACTGGGGACTTGATTGTTTTCCTCGTTTTTCTTTTACTTGAGAAACTTGCCTTTTTGTTTCTATTTTTTGCTTGTTGTGTGTGGACTTGGGTAGACTTAGTGGATTTAGATTTGTTTTTTTATTTTTCATTACTTTAGTCGAAGTCCGCAGTCTGTGCTTGTAGCACAGTGCGTACTTGTACGCACTTTTACTTTGTGCACAGAGCGTACACGCACCTGTGTAAACTCTGAACCTGTGTACCCTGCTAAAATTTTGAAAATTTTGAATTTTACTCTTTAAATTAGTTTTATGTTAATTTAGTAGTTGTTATCCTCTGCCCATACCTGCATGTGACTTGTTGAAAGCTTTCCTCGGTTTAATTTCATTGGCGTTAGGGTTTTAGGTGAAATTCCTAGGAGTTTTGCTTGTTGGGTTTGTTTTTCGATTTGGTTGTGTAGTGGCTCTGAGCTTAGAAGATGTAGGGACTTCAGATCACCTTAGTGTCTACCAGTCTTCTCATGAGTCTGACCATTTATGAAATCTCCCCTTGTTGAGGAATCCGTTTTGAGTTTTCCCTTTACAAAACTTCGAAAAGCTTTTGATTTAAAGTCTGGATTTTCATTTTAAAAAAGAAAACAAAATTGGTTGTTCTTGACTTATTTGTGATTCTGGACAAATTGGTCCTTGGTTTGCTTATAGCCAAGTAAAACATCCTCGAAAAGACATTTTGTGAGCTTTTACTTCAAATAGGTTTTCATAGTTTGTAGATCTTAAGTTTACTTTATTCATAGTTTTCTCAAGGTTTGCTTTAGTTATAGTTTTAAATGTTTTATAAAATATAAAAATCTCTTTTGAAAAAGTTTGTTTTGGTAGCATTTGAGTGTTTGAATTAAAAGGAAATTCTTTTGAAAATAACTAGTTGTCTCATTTTGAGTGCATTGGAACAAATACTCTTCTTTTGATTTGTTTGTTAAGAAAGATTTGTGTTTACAAGTATTTTCATTCTCCAACTCTTTCCTAGCTAGAAGTTCATTGAAGAGAAAAGATTGCTTAATCATCTTAAGTGCATTTTTGTAGTGATTTTGAGTCGAGTCTTTACACCATGAGTTTCATCTCCATCACCTCTTGAATTAATCAAAAACCAATAAAAA
>APFE031161489.1:0-11506 GCA_000404065.3 Pinus taeda | reverse complement strand
CCCGGCGCCCAAAATTTGGGGTTTCCATGCCGCGCCCAAATTTGGGGTTTCCACCCGGCGCCAAAAATTTGGCGTTTCCATGCGGCGCCCAAAATGTTGGGTTTCCACCCGGCGCCCAAAATTTGGGGTTTCCACTCGACGCCCAAAATTTGGGGTTTCCATGCGGCGCCCAAAATTTGGAGTTTCCACCCAGCGCCCAAAATTTGGGGTTTCCATGCGGCGCCCAAAATTTGGGGTTTCCACCCGGCACCCAAAATTTGGGGTTTCCTTCGACGTTGCTTTTTGATCATTCGATGTCGTCTCTTCCTATCATTGTGAAGCAGAATTCACCAAGTGTTGGATTGTTCACCTACCAATAGGGAACGTGAGTTGGGTGTAGACTGTCATGAGACAGGTTAGTTTTACCCTACGGATGAACCTTCACCTAAAGGTCATTATCCTGCATTGAATATGTCTAGTTCGTCATCCATGTATTCCCAATCTCCGGAAGCCTATTTATAGGGCGGTCCTTCTATTCTTGCTGGGTATCAGTCCATTTCTAATACTTTTTCAGGAGCGTCTCCTCGTCCTATCGAACAAAAGTTGTTAACTGGAAGTAGTGGTCCTAAACAGTTGAGTGCAGAAGAAATTCTGATGATGTCAGGTCAACCTCAAGGCAGTCAGTTACCGCCTGGGGTGCAACCCCAAGGTCAACCTCAATATCAGTATGCACCCCAAAATCAATATCAGTACGAACCTCAAGGTCAACCCCAGGATCAGTACGTGCCTCAGGGTTATCAACGCCAAGGTCAGTACCCACCTCAAGGTTACCAACCGCCTTCTGGTCGACCGTATTGTCAATCTTACCCTCAACTCGGTTATGGTCCTCAGTATCCTCAAGGTCAATACCCCGAAACGAATTTGGTGTGGGATCCATCTCAGAATCAACAGGTCTTGCAATCGAATGTGCAGTCGTCATCCCAAGCTGGATAGGTCGCTGGTCCATCTCAGCAACCCGTCCAGTCTACGGCTCAAGCTTCTGCACCTTCTGTAGTTTCTCAGGCTGGGCCTAGTACATATCGTACTTCACCTCAAACGTCTGCTGCAACTACTGCAACATCTTCTCCATCTACCCCACCTGGTGCCCAAAATTTGCGGTTTCCACCCGGCCCCAAAATTTGGGGTTTCCACCCAGCGCCCAAAATTTGGGGTTTCCATGCCGCGCCCAAATTTGGGGTTTCCACCCGGGCGCCCAATTATGGGTGGTTTTCCATGCAGCGCCCAAAATTTGGGGTTTTCCACTCAACGCCCAAAAATTTGGTGTTTCCATGTGGCGCCTAAAATTTGGGGTTTCCACCTGGCGCCCAAAATTTGGGGTTTCCTTCGACGTCGCTTTTTGATCCTTCGATGTCGTCTCTTCCTATCATTGTGAAGTAGAATTCACCAAGTGTTGGATTGTTCACCCACCAATAGGGAACGTGAGCTGGGTTTAGACTGTCGTGAAACAGGTTAGTTTTACCCTACGGATGAACCTTCACCTAGAGGTCATTATCCTGCATTGAATATGTGTAGTTCGTCATCCATGTATTCCCAATCTTTGGATGCCTATTTATATGGCGGTCCTTCTGTTCCTGCTGGGTATCAGTCCATTTCTGGTACTTTTTCAGGAGCATCTCCTCATCCTATCGAACAAAAGTTGTTAACTGGAAGTATTGGTCTTAAATAGTTGAGTGCAGAAGCAATTCTGATGATGTCAGGTCAACCTCAAGGCAGTCAGTTATCGCCTGGGGAGCAACCCCAAGGTCAACCTCAATATCAGTATGCACCCCAAAATCAATATCAGTACGTACCTCAAGGTCAACCCCAGTATCAGTACGTGCCTCAGGGTTATCAACCCCAAGGTCAGTACCCACCTCAAGGTTACCAACCAACTTCTGGTCAACCGTATTATCAATCTTACCCTCAACTCGGTTATGGTCCTCAGTATCCTCAAGGTCAATACCCCGAAACGAATTTGGTGTGGGATCCATCTCAGAATCAGCAGGTCTTGCAACCGAATGTGTAGTCGTCATCCCAACCTGGACAAGTCGTTGGTCCATCTCAGCAACCCGTCCAGTCTACGGCTCAAAATTCTGCACCTTCTGTAGTGTCTCGGGCTGGGCCTAGTACACCTCGTACTCCGCCTCAAACGTCTGCTGCAACTACTGCAACATCTTTTCCATCTACCCCACCTTCTTCTAGAGTATCAACAGCTCCGGTTTCTACTGTTCCTGTATTTGCTCCTCAAACCTCTTTACCTCAGTCTGGATCTACGGTCCAGACTTCGGTCCAGATGCCTGTAGGAAGTACGGTTGTTACTTCTCAACCTCAATTTGTTCAACCTCCGTACCAGGGACAGTACCAACCTCAATATGGTCCTGCTGTGTAGCAACCAACCTATCAGTATCAACCATACCCTGGGTATACATATCAAAAACCTTTGCAACCCCAGTATGGTCCGGCTAATCCTGGTTTTCCAGGAGGACAAAATATCCCGAATGCGATTCCCATTCCTAGTTATCCTAGATATCCTCCTCCTGGGGCTGGTTTGCAGACCGCAATTTTCAGGGACCCTAACCATCAGTTACCATTCGTTGCAACTTTGGATTTACCTGACTTGACGTGCCTTACGAACGATCCAATAAATTATCTTCCGTATTGGCTGCCAATGCCGCATAAGTTGCCCAGTGACATTCCAAAATTCAAAGGTAAACCTGGAGAGGACCCGTCTAACCATTTTATGACTTATCATCTCTGGTGTGCATCAAATTGCATTTCTGATGATTCTATTCGTTTACGTTTGTTTCAACACACTCTAGTTCGTCTTGCGGCCAAATGGTATATCGAACTACTGCGAGCAACTTTTTATGATTTTAGTCAGTTAGCTACCTCGTTTTTAACTCATTTTCAGTTGCCAGTCAGATATGACAATGGCACGAAGCTATTAACCTCATTAAAGCAATCGACGTGCACTCACATCTCTGATCATATCCATGAATGGAGACGGCGACAGTGTTTAGTGAAGGTTTATATCCCGGATCAAATCTTAGCAGAGTGGTTTGTAAAATCCTTGTTGCCTAAGATCATTGAAGATGTAGCTAAAGCCGGAGTAGTTACTGAAGAGAAAGTCATTACTCAAGCACAGTATCTTGACTTAGTTTACACTAAGTGGGGTACGTTACACGAGAAGATCCCCAACCTACCTAGTCAAAATAAAATTGCTGCTGCTCCTTCGGGGTCTCATGCTGCTGATGGTATGATTGGCACGGTGAATACTAAAACTAAGAAGAAATCTTCTAATAATTCTTCTCCTATAATAACCTTGCCAGATTCCCCGACATGAGAGTCTTCCGCAGAACTTTCCGCCGATATTCACGTTGTAGAATCTTCATAGCCAAACCTAAAAAAGGTGGTAAGAACAAGGGGAAGAAGAAGAAAGATAAAGAGAAAAATCCAAAGGAGAAACCTAAAAAAGTGGAACCCTCTGAAGAAAAGCGCAAACCTCGCTATCCGTGTCTCATTTGCGATGAAGACCATTATACGAGAGACTACCCTCATCGGGCGAAGGTTGCAAAAATCGTCAAAGGTTCCCAAACTCCTGTTGTCTTGAAGGATCCTTTTCTCGCTCAAGATAGTAGGATAATTGGTTAATCATCTAGTCCCAACGAAGAACCCATCTTGATGATGTCTCATGTAAGGATTGCGACTCGATCACAAGATTATGGTAGTAAAAGTCTTGTTGATGGAAAAGAAGCAGAATCTTCTCAGTCCAATCCATCAACCTCAGCTCCCGGTTCCGATCCGCTATAGATCGAGAAGCCTAACCCAGACTTAGTAATCAAACCGCCCACTAAGGGTGTACTTCGGAGATCTGCTTTCAATCCACATGCGAGAGCAGCTCAGAATTACAACATTGTTGAGGATTTAGCTGTTTCACCCTCAGTAATGTCGGCTTTGGAAGTGCTGCAATCATGTCCAGCACAACGCAAATTACTTATTTCGGTTATAGGATCTGTTGACATTCAGGACCCGAACCTAATAATTTTTTATCTAGAAAATAGTGCACCGCATCTCCCCCATCAAATGGCTGTCCAAAGTCCACTGATAGTAAAAAATAGACCTGTTCATAGGATTTTGATTGACGAGGGAGCTTCCACTTGCATTATGTCGATACAGTGTTGGAGATCGGTTGGTTCTCCTTCACTCAATCAATCCCCGACAATTCTTAAAGCCTTTGATGGCCTTGGGTTCCATCCATTTGGTATTTTACAGGATCTACCTATAGGGGTTGAAGGAAAAACTGTTAATCTAGATGTGGAGGTGGTTGATGCCCCTCTAGATTACAACCTTCTCTTGGGTCGTAATTGGTCTTATGCTATGAAAGTTGTTGTCTCATCGGTCTTTTGGCTCATCAAGTTCCCTCATAATGGAAAGATCGTAACTATAGATCAGTTGTCATACTTTTCATTCGACCTAGCCTCTGCTGAGAGTATTCAGCACATCGGCAAAGCGACGATCCCTCATAGGGATGTTGGTGTAGGGTTAGTTAAAGATTCTGGTTTACTGTGCACTTTTCCTTTCCCTTCTATCAACACATCGTCTTCTACTGCAACAATTCATATGATTTCATCTGGAACTATCGTTAATGATGATCCTTGGATCATTCCTTCTAAAACTGAGTTAGACTCATTTGGTACTCTCATGCCTTTGAGTCCGTATGAATTTGCATACCAGACTGTGCAATCGTTTTCCGACCGAATATCGACCAAAATCGACTTAATGAATGAAGTCCATGAAGACTCATTTTCAACATCAACCTCGAAACTATAAACATTTTCTGAACTTGTTCAATTAGATGAGAAAATTTGTGAAATCCTATGTGTTGATCAGTTACCATGGGAAGATCTACATCACAGATCTTCGTTCTTACCCGAGAGCGATCGTTTTGAAAACGAATTTTCATCAATCTTTACAACTGATTATGTTAAGGACGCTCAGAATCCAATGAAACATCTTGACTCTGAGTCAAATTTGGGAAATATTTCTAAAACCATTCCCCTTGACATTTCAGTTAAACCTGGAATAATTGAAAACATTCATATAGGTGCCTCTTGTATAGACGATGAAATCAAAACATACAAGGCCCTATTTCAAGAATTCCGTGACATGTTTGCCTTGTCGTATGAGGAAATGCCAGGAATCGATCCAGCAATCGTAATTCATGAAATTAAAACCTACTCGGACGCTAAACCCGTTCGGCAACGTTTGCGTCAAATTCACCCTCGAAAAGCTGCAGCGATTAAAGCAGAAGTTGAAAAACTGTTGAAAGCAGGGTTCATTTATCCGATCCCGTTAACGGATTGGGTATCGAATATTGTTCCCGTGAATAAAAAGCAAGGGACAATAAGGATTTGTATCGACTATAGAGATATTAATCGAGCATGTCCAAAGGACAATTACCCCAGACCCTATATCGATCAAATTATTGATGATTGTGCCGACAGTGAAATTTTCTCCTTTATGGATGGCTTTTCACGCTACAATCAAATCAATATTCTCCCTGCCTATCAACCAAAATTGGCATTCATTTGTCCATGGGGGACATTTTCTTATTCCAAATTACCTTTTTAAGAACGCCGACACAACTTTTCAAAGGGCTATGTCTTACGCGTTTCCTGATATAAAACACATTGTGCAACCTTACCTCGATGATTTACCTGCTCATTCTTTACATAGAGCTGATCACCTTGTCCATTTATGAGCAATTTTCATGAGGTGTAGGCATTCTCGGATTCGGTTGAATCCCCACAAGTGCGTGTTTTGCATCGAAACGGGTCGGTTACTGGGATTTGTGGTTTCAAAAGCCGGCATTCGTGTCGATCCTTCGAAGGTCGAACCTATCATCAAATTGCCTCCCCCTTCGAGTCTTCGCCAACTCCAAAGTTTGCAAGGGAAAGAAAACTTTTTACGTCGATTTATCCCTAACTACGCCGTGATTACAAAGGGTTTTACTCGATTGTTGAAACAAAGTGATTCATTCTTTTGGGACGAGATAGCTCAGAAATATTTTGATGCGTTAAAACATGCGTTGACCCATCCACCGATGTTGCATCCTCCCAACTACAATCAGGATTACTACTTGTATCTCGCCGCTTCCTATTCCACCATTGGGGTGGTCTTACTTCAGGAAGATGAATTCAGTACGGAACATGTGATATATTACCTTAGTCGCACGTTAAATCCCACTCAGTTAAAACATTCACATGTGGAGAAGTTGGCATTGGCAGCTGTTCAAGCTGTCCAAAGATTTCGTCATTACATTTTACTACGCAAAACTACAGTGATTTCGAATTGCAACCCCATGATCTATATTTTGACCATACAATTGCTGGGGGGCAAGTACTCCAAATGGATTGTCATCTTGTAGGCGTTTGATTTGGAATTTGAAAAATCCAAGTCAAAGAAATCTCTAGTTTTCGCGGAACTTATGTGTGACTTTCCCCGTGTTGATTCCGAAACTGTGGTGGAGGAGCCCATTGCGGATGAATCCTTGTTTCTAATCAGCACTTTAGATCCGTGGTATCGAGATATCATCACTTATCTCCAAACCCAAACCTTTTGGCCTGATTTTTCACAATCCGACCGTCGAAAAGTCCGATTCCAATCCCAGCAATACAAAATTATTAGAGATACTCTTTATCGCCTGGTGGCAGACACTATTTTTCAATATTGTCTCACTCATGAGGAAGCCAAGAGGGTCTTAAATGATTGTCACTATGGAGCATGTGGAGGTCATATGTCTGGGTATGCCACTTCCCAAAAGATATTGCGCGCTGGCTATTTATGGCCGTCTTTGTTTAAAGATTCTATTACTGCGGTCCAAAAATGCCACAATTGTCAAATTTTTGATCGAAAGATGCGCGCTCCACCTGCTCCTCTTCACCCTATAATTTTTGTTGGTCCTTTTGCCAAATGGGGTATCGATTATATTACATGTAACCCTCACTCGACCGGGGGGCATGCGTACATTATCCTCGCGGTAGATTATTTTACTAAGTGGGGCCGAGGCGATGCCTACATTTGAGGTAGACGGAAAAACAGCTGCAATTTTTGTATTCAATCATATAATTGCTAGGTTTGGTGTTCCACAAGCGATTATCACTGACCATGGGCGTCATTTTCGAAACGTTATGATGACATAACTTACAGACCAGCTTGGCTTGCGTCATGACAGTTCCACTCCTTATTATCCACAAGCTAATGGTCTGGTTGAAGCCATCAACAAAGTCCTAGTCATCATGATCTGACGGATCATTGGGATTCATCGGTCGAACTGGCATAACATGTTACTCTCAGCGCTGTGGGCATAGCAAACCTCAGTCAAAACATCAACAGGGTTCACTCCTTTCCAACTAGTTTATGGTTTGGAAGTCGTGCTACCTATTGAATGCGAAATCCCGTCATTGCGAATGGCCGTCAAATTACTTCCAGCTACTTCCGAAGAGGAAAGACATTTATTATACTGAGCTCAGCTAGATGAGAATCACCACGATTTTGCATTAGCGATCGAATCTCATGCCAAACGTATTAAGGATCAGTATGATCGAAATGTAATCCCTCAAAATTTTTTGGAAGGAGATTTAGTCCTCTTGTACGATCAAGCGAATGATAAATTAGGCGCTGGAAAATTCGTGCCTATGTGGCATGGTCCTTTTGTTGTCAAGCAAAAGCTAGCAAAAGGGGCATATGAATTGGTAGACTGACGGGGTCTCTTTAGGTAAACCCAGAAATGGTCTTTACCTGAAGAGATATTATGCTTAAGTTGAGTGTGAAGATTTGTTAGTTAGGTGAGTTTTTCTTTTAGCTAGTGTGTTTTAGGTTAAAGTGTGCTTAGCTTAGAGATTGAGTTTTCCATCGTTATTCCTGCTTATCTTGGTTTTTACGTTTGATGTCGTAGATGTCGACGCCTCTTCAAACATATATTGGTTACGCTGATGGTGCTTGTCTTAGTACACAGAATATTTCTTCCACAGCTTGGGTTATCTATTCGCCCTCTGACGAGTTAGTATCTATGCATGGGGTAAACCTCGGTCAAACAACGAATAACATTGCAGAATATAGTGCAGTCGTGGAGTTATTATCTGAATCTGTTTCATTCGGGATTCGGAGTTCAATAGTGAGGTTGGATTCTGAACTCGTTGTATTAAAACTTAATAGAGTATACGCCATTAGAAATCCAGTTTTATTAAGATTATTTTTTAGAGTGCATCTCTTGGAACGTTAATTTGATTACATTGAATATGAGCATATTCCAAGATCTTTAAATACATTAGCAGATGCAATTACTTCTCAAGTGTTAAGTAGACATGTGCGATAATCATACAAGTAAATTTAAAAACATTCCCTAACATATGTAACAAGACAAGCCAGTAATAACAATATCATATATATATAGGAGTGTGTCAAAAAATACATTGTCTTTGATCATAGGTCGAAAAACACCTTATGATCGGCAAAAATGATAAGTACAAAAAAAAAATGTCACATGTGACTACATAAGCGATCATCCCATCACTGGTGACGATCTCGATATGAAACCACTGCGCGAGCCACCTTACAAAGGAACCTCCTAAAAGGTCCTGGGACTCCAATCACATAGCGGTGAAGCCGACGAAGAATGTCGTCTATGCTCGTCTTGGGAATATCCCCTGTCAGGTGCTCTAGGTGACTCTCCAACTTAGCCAAGGTCTTTGCTGACTCGTCCTGTGGGGCTGGAGCTGGTGCAAGTGGTTTCCTTCTCTCGAAAGGCCAGAGAGCAGCTAGTCGCTGTGGTCCCACATCTACATTTTAAAAATTATTACTATCAGTTTTGAGACGATATAAAAAATAATAAAAATTAACAATAGGAAAATGTTGAAAATGATTACCTGAGTCATCCCACAACTCTCCTGGAGGAAGAGCCATGTCTGGGTCTCCACAGAAGTCAATTCCAATATATGGAAAGTCCTGAATAGAAAAGACCTGATGTTCCAACCACTGGAAGAACTTAGGTTTGAACCAGATGACCTCGGTCCCCTCGTCAGGATGATGGGCCATGACTGCAACACATTGCATCAGTCTAGGCTCTCGGGGATGCCCTGCTACAACTGTGAGGTACTGTGGGATAAGCATAGGAATCCGCTCCAGGCCAAAGCTGACAACTATAGCACCATATCCAAAAGTCTTTAGCCGTCCTTTTTTGGCCCTGGTCAATTGGCCCTTCACATTGGCCAACACAGCATCGCACCAGTTGAAAATGGTGCCCTGAAAGCAATCGACTACCATCCGCATCTAGGATCCAGTGGCAATGTGTAAAGCGGCAGCCCTGCAAAGTCGAGTAACAGTGAATGCAATTACTTTCAGTTCAGGAAGGGTTATGTACTTGATGTCTATCCCTTTGTCTCGAGACTGCCTATTGCAGTACTCTAGTCGAAGGCTATCGACGGACTAGCCATCTGCCCTAGCCCCAAACAAGGTCAAGTCAACGCCTCTCTTAGGCAAACCGGTCAAAAAATATATGTCCGCCGGCTCAATCTCGAGTTGGTGGCCACCAATCAAGAAGCACTGGTCCTGAACGCTCCACCTGTCAACCATCCACTGCAAGAAGTCCACCTGAGCCCTCATGCCAGGAATGGCCCAGTATTTGTACAGTCCGCATGCCCTCAAAGCATCCAACGAAGGTTGATGATTCCATGTGGCTGCATCCACATCCTCGTGCTCGCGTTCTCTCCAATCCAGCATGATGTACTCCCTACATCAAGCCAAAAGACCAATTAGCATGCTAGAAAAGTTTTTCTTTGGTCCAATTTTGAGAATTTTTGGTTGAAAACCCTTGCGTCGGCGTACGCACCCTGCCTTTAGACACAGTGCGTGGGACCGCACTTTGTCCAAAGAGAAGGTGTGGACTCCGACCTTTTTCCCAATGGAGAAAAATTCGGGGTCCGCAGGTTTGCAGTGGTGGACCTGCGTACCCTGAGCGCGGGTTTTTTGCCCAAAAACCCTCCTAAAAAACGAAATAAATGACTAAAATGAAAAACTAAACGAATGAAAAACAAGAGGAGGATGATGTGGATTACCTGGTGAAGACGACGTCCAATTCTGATGGTTGGATTCTCCGCAATCCTCTCGGGAAGTTTTCAGAGAAAAAGCACTATTTCTTCAGCCAAATCACAAATGGTAAAAACGAATTGTAAAAACCCCTTTTTATAAGTTTTTTGAGTAAATGAATTCCAAATTTGTTTATGTTTCACTTTAAAAAGGTATTATTACGACGTTTTTATCTCTTTCAAGCAGGTATCAGTAATGTTCGTGTTTTTGTGCAAGATAACAGGTGAAATCGATCATTTTCAACCAAAGTCACCTTTTAAGCCCTTTTCTGACTCCTAAAACACGAAAAGATTGCCGAGTTTTTCTTTTAAACTCATTAAAACGGAATTAAAAGACGGTCAATTTACAGCTCTTTTTCGACCGTAAAAACATAAAAAGATCGCCGGATTTTCGTCGTTTCAAATTAGATATTGGTTATAAAACGACGTGTCCTTGGTCGCTTTATCACTTTTTCGGATCAAAGGCACTAATAACGAAAAGTAATCCTTGGTCGTAAAAAATCAAGCGGTTCTCAAGTATTATTTTATACATTTTCGGGCTTGGGAGACACAAATTTACGACAAATTCAAACCCTGGAGTCTTCTTTAGTTTTTTCAAACTCTCTAAAAATGAAAAACGCCGAGTTTCTCCTATACTGGACTTGTTAAAATTCGACAGTAAAGGACATGTTCTATTACAAACAGGAACGAACCACTCCTTCTTAGGATTCGCATTTAAACTAAGTTGGACTCACCCAAAGGGTGAGCTTATAATCAAGCATATGTTATCCTCCTCAAGCTTGTAAAAAATAAAGAGGTACTTGCCAGAATTGGTGGGGGAAAAGAGAGAAAAGTGAGTTTGTTTGTCATACTTTATAACCACTCTTGAACATGACACTTTCATTCACCTGGGTTGGGAAATCCTTTACCTAACAGTTGATCGGACCATATTGAAAGTCTTCAGCCGGTTTCTGGGTATTAACTTTGGGTCAATCATCACCAAACCATCTATCGTGTCATTATGTGTTCAAGAGCTCAGTGCAAATAAGTCATTCATCTGCAAAATGTCTATCATCCATCTTGACCATCCCTGAGTCAGTCCTTGCAACTAAATTTCTTCAAGTTGATCTATGATATCGTGTCGTGAGCTTGCTTACGACGGATCGCTTTCTATCGACTTTGACTCATTATCTAGAAAGATGATCTAGGAATCGTCAGTACCTTGAGATCTGCATGCCTCAATGGCAGGTTTCTCACCTTTGGCGATAGTTTACATCATCGACTTTCGATCAAAGGATTCCGTGACATGTTCGACATCAACACATCTTATCACATTTCATGGATTGTGCTGAGTACTTTGAGAG
>APFE031161484.1:802796-813677 GCA_000404065.3 Pinus taeda | reverse complement strand
CATTTTGAATGCTTGGCTTGATTTAGGACTGTGCATTTTAGCATGTGCTCTGTGCTCTGTGAAGAAAATATGCTTGACTTTCTTCCCTTTAGTAGCTAGGATTTTTATTGCTGAAAGAAGATAAAACATTTGTTTATCATCTTAGACTGCATTTTAGGAATTATACAGACATCACGTGGTGAACCTGAAAGGAAAACTGTTAAGCAAGATCAACTTAAAATAAATTCAATGAATCTAACAACGCTTTGGAACTTAACGCACAACATCTAGAGGTCTAGGCTAGAGACATATTCCGGAGTCGTAAAGCCTCGTAACTGTTGCTTTCAGTGTTGGTTGGGTGATTCCTCCACTCTAAGGCGGCAAGTGCCAGTACGGACTTGTGCTCCCACGTACCGTCGCGTATATATTGGGAGACCACAATAGGCTGCATCCTTTATCCTTAGGAAGCCATGTCTGCCGCCCTATCTATCGTAATGCACTGAACACAACATTAAGGAAGATTGACTGCCGTACCGTAAAAATTATTCTGCAGTTTTATGATTGGTTTGGTAATCCTCTCTGCCTAGATCTCTAGAGAAGTCCATTTTTCTCCTTTTCAGACTCCTTAAAGGAAAAGGTCCTCTGAGCGCTTGTCACTTAAAGCTCAATAAAAATCGAAGGCGACTAGAGTCATCTTTTGTTTTTTCTTGACTCTTTAAAATTGAAAAAACAAGTTGTGTCAAAGCGTCTAAAATTCATTTAATTTGAAAAACATTTTTCCCTTTTTATTTTGAGTTGATCAAGTAATCCACAATCGTGGAAGAAAGTCAATCAAAACCCCGTCGTTAGCGGAGACTTACGAGTCAACCATCGTTGACTCTGGAAGCGAAGCCATTCCAGACGAAGCAAACTTGTTTAATTGGATCAAAGTCACCTAGGTTGGTTGGAGCAAGCACCCCAACATCCTCAGAGACTCCGGTTACTTAGAACATTTCTGGAATCCCTGCCTCTACAGAAGAAATTCCGCAACAGCAAAAGGACATTACAACTGATCCTAGTGTGAGGGTTAACACTTCTATTCCTGAACCAGCTTCGTCTAAAGCCGATTCGGAAGGTGTTACTCCCCAACCATCTGCTGCTGCAGAACTTACATCTTCGGCACCAGAAATATTTTACGGACATGACGGTCTGCCTCTTCCTCCTGGATTGATTGCCATAGAAGAGATTGTGGAAGATCCTCCATCTAGCACTCCAACGCAACTTGGAGCTGGGATCGCCCTATATCCTTCTTCATCAGAGAATATTCACCCACCCTTGGAAGTTCCTGAAGAATCGCTGAGGAATATTTTGGATATAATTAATATGTCTGAACAACCGTCAACATCAAGGACTGTGTCACCCGACACAGCAACGGCGGAAGCTCCTTTTGCTATTCCGACAATGTTCACCGGCGTTCCATCTGTCCCAACCAGCTTTCAATCCCTGGATGGAGCCCATTCTGGGACTATTTCGATAGTATGGATTGTCCCTGTTTGTTCGTCCAGAATTATATCTGGAATCTCTTACGTTGAGTCTCGACAAATTGATCCGTCACAAGGTCAATTTGGGAAATTGGTCCCCAAAGGCAAATTATTCCTTTGAGCACTGGATTACCGTCGTATGGAGGGCCGTATACCCTTTCATTGTCTTCCCTAGAAGGACAACCATGCGTGAGTTCGCAACAAAATTTGGGTTATACTAGAATCACAACTAGCGGCCGGGTACTAGTCCTGTCTCAACAACCAAGAGTTGTATGCTCGATACAACAAAGTTCACCTATGACAAACATTCCCACTACGCCAGCTATTGTGGCAGTATCGCAAGTACAAGCGTCACCAATTGTATGCCAACGTCAAGTTTCGCAGGTCGCCATACAACAATCTCTTGTACCTCCGACACAACCATAGTCACCCACTAGTGGAATGGCACAGGTTCAAATGGGGAACACCAATCCCCATCTTGGTCAAATAGTTAGTGCTGGACAACAGTCCATGGCTTCACAACCATGGCTGGTGCAATACCAACAACCGCAATTCCAGCAAGCTTACCGAGGATATGAACAACAAGTCTTTGCAAGTAATGGGCAGTAGTATCAACCATATCATAATGGTTATGCCCATCAACCTTACCAAAGTTACCAACATCAAATGCATTATGCTGGTATGCAAAGACCGACTGCTCAAACGATTCCATCATATCCTGGGTATGTTCAACCAAGCCTAAATCAACAGTTTCCCTTCGTGGCAACTCTAGAGTTACCGGATCTAAGTCGACTAACAAACGATCCAATTGCCTACGCCCCTTGGTGGCCGGCGATTCCGCATAAACTTCCGTCGGATATTCCTAAATTTAATGGAAATCCAGGAGAAGACCCATCAAATCACGTGATGACCTTTCATCTATGGTGTTCGTCAAACACTCTCAATGATGGTTCGATTCGGCTTCGCCTCTTTCAGCGCATGTTAATTGGTCCGACAGCGAAGTGGTATATCAAACTTCCTAGAGCTTCGTTCGATAACTTTAGTACCCTATCCACAACCTTTTTAACCCATTTCCAGTTACCTATCAGGTACGAAATAGGAACTGAGCTGCTTACCAATTTCAAACAAACGACAGCCACTCACATATTCGATCATATTCATGAGTGGCGACGTCGTTGTAGAATGGTAAAAACAGATGTTCCTGATCAGCTATTGGCTGAATGGTTTATTAAGTCACTGTTACCCACTATTACAAAAGATGTGGCAAAGGGGGGAGTCGTCACTGAAGAGCAAGTTATTGCTCGTTCACAATATCAAGACTTGATCTATACTCAGTCTGGTATGCTCTACGATAAAATCCCTGATGCTCCTAGACCAGAATTCTCCGTTCCTCTGCCTCCTAAACCAAACAAAGACTCTCATGCTGGCGATGGTGTGATAGGTACAACAAGCACTAAAACCGCAAAGGCCACGTCGAAAAAGGCCCGCATGGTTTCGAGTCAAGATGAAAATGAGGAATTTCTAGCCTCGGAAGTAAATGTCGTGTCAACAGACAAAGGCAAAGAAACCAAGCAACCAGGAGGCAAGAAGAAAAAACAAGGGAAGAAGAAAAACCAGGGAGACTCATCTCCTAGAAAATCTTCTGCAAACCCTTTTGGGAATGTGAAAACAAAAACTCCATGTCATATATGTGACGAGGATCACTGGACCAAGGAGTGTCCATATAAAGAAGAACTTAGAAAATCTTTCAAAATTTCAAAAACCTCGACGGATCCATTTCCAAACCCAGGAACCAATCTGGTTGCTAGTGAAAATGCTTCCCTGTCCTAAGTGCTAATGTTGTCAGTATCGAAGCAACTGAATGATACTCTAATAACGTCAAGGAGTAAAGATTACAGAATCCACAGATGTTGAACAACAAGGATAAAGATCAACCTAGTAGTTCAACAACGACTTCAACAGAAGTCGTGCCACCCATTATTCCTGAATTAACAATAAAACCACCAAAGGAAGTAGTACACAAATCGATGTTTAATCCTCGTGCCCGAGTAGCACAGCACTATAATATAGTGGAGGATTTAGCTCAATCGCCATCCGCGATGTCGACTCTTGAGGTGCTGCAAAATTGCCACTCCCAGAAGTAGGCTTTATTATTAGCAATAGGTGGGATTGACCCAACGGATTCCAATCTTGTATCTTTTAATCATAAAGGATACGACCCTCAGTTACCAGCTCAACTAGATTTCCTCATGCAAGTGAAAGTCCTCAAAAAAACTATTCATAAAACAATTATTGATGAGGGGGCATCAACATGTATCATGTCGATGAGTTGCTAGAAAATTCTGGGGTCTCCGTCTTTGTCGTGATCATAAACAACATTAAAAGCATTTGATGGACGAACATACACCCCGTACGGGATACTAAGTAACTTGCAAGTCGAATTGGGGGGAAAAACAGTAGAAATCGATGTTGAAGTCATCGAGAGGAATCTTGATTACAACATCCTACTGGGAAGACCCTGGATATATGCCATGGCAGCTATTGTGTTGACCTACTTTAGGAAAATTGCATTTCCTTCCCAAGGAGGAATTACAATCATTGACCAACAAACTTTTCTCCCCAATAGTTCGCAAGTTGTGGGAAGCATTCCAATGATCCATGGAAGCCCTAACATGCTTCATAATATCGGAGTAGGCCTACTAAAAGACCCTATGTTAATGGGAACTTTTACCCTACTGCCTCCTACCAATTTGGCAGAAGTGGCTAATGTAGGAACCTACAATATGATATATTCCATTCAAAAGATGTCAGAAAACGATGTTAAAATGGATCATTCACAGGTTTTGCCTCTAAACCCACTGGAAATATTATAGCAATCAATGTTCTCAGCATGGGAGGCAAACCAGAATCAATGCTTGTCAAGAATTTGGATAGATAGGTCTAAGGAATATGGCACCCCTTCAGATCCTTGGTTGCAAGTACACAATAGAGACGAAGGAATCATTCAATCGATGATGATTGATGGGGAACCATGGGAATATTACCACCATCGTTCATCTTCCGACTTGGAAAGAAGATAATTCCGGTGACCTACACCATCCTTCAATATTTGAATTTCTGACAAATACTGTAAACACTGTGGATTCCGAGAGAAACCTATCCAATATCAAAGAGACTATTTCCATAAATATCTCGACCAAAACAGATGTTGTATAGAACATTCATGTTGGCAAATCTTGTTCTTCTTCCGAACTAGAAATATATAGCACTCTCTTTCACGAGTTTAGAGATGTCTTTGCTTGGTCATATCATGAAAATGTAGGTATCGACTCGAGCATAGTTGAACACGAGATTAAGATGTACACAGATGTCAAACCGGTACGACAACGGCTAAGGCAGGTGCACCCCAAGAAAGCCATTGCCATCAAGGCAGAAGTTGAGAAACTCCTCCATGCTGGTTTCATTTACCCCATTCCTCTAATCAATTGGGTATCAAATATTGTTCCTGTGATGAAAAAACAAGGAACGATTAGAGTGTGCGTTGATTACAGGGATGTAAATCAAGCTTGTCCAAAAGACAACTACCCTACACCCTTTATCGACTAGATAATTAATGAATGCACCGGATGCGAAATATTTTCATTCATGGATGGATTTTCCGGGTATAATCAAATAAATATCTGCCAACAAGACCAGTCAAAAACTGCATTCATTTGTCCGTGGGGCACATTCACATATTGCAAGCTACCCTTTGGTTTGAAGAACGCAGGGGCAACTTTTCAGAGAGCAATGAACTATGCTTTACATGACATCAAAAACATCGTTCAACCTTATCTCGATGATCTCCCAGCTCATTCGCGAAAGTGGACTGATCATCCATGCCATTTGAGAGCAATATTTCTATGTTGTCGACACTACAAGATAAGAATCAATCCGCACAAATGTGTGTTTTGTGTCAGTTCTGGTCATTTACTTGGCTTCATTTTCTCAAAGGATGGAATTTGTCTCGACACTTGCAAGGTTCAGGCAATCATCGATTTGCCTCCACCTTCAAGCCTGCTTCAGATTTAGTAACTCCAAGTTGAAAGAAAACTTCCTCAGAAGGTTCATTCCAAATTACGCCGAACTAGCTAAAGGTTATACTCATCTTTTGAAAAAGGATGCACCCTTCGTTTGGGACCAGGTCACGCAAGTCTCCTTTGATGGTTTGAAGAAATCCCTAATACAAGCGTCATTAATGTATGCTCGTGATTATCAAAAAGACTTCAACCTGTATCTCGCTGCAACAGATACGACCATAGCAATGGTTTTAGTTCAAGAAGACAATGGAATTGAACATCCTATATATTATTTAAGCCGAAACTTAAATGATATGGAAATGAAATACTCCTACGTTGAAAAGCCCACCCTCGTAGTTGTTCAACCGACACAGAGATTTCAATGCTACGTCCTCTTCAGGAAAACTACCATTTTATCAGATTGCAACCCCATGACTTATATATTGTCGCGACAGTTGCTGGGGGGAAAGTATTCGAAATGGATAGCAATTCTACAAGAGTTTGATTTGGAATTCAAAAAATCCAAATCAAAGAAAGCCCTAGTATTCGAAGAGTTACTATGCGATCTCCCATCATCGTCCAACGATGCAACATCCGAAGAAGCAATCTTGGATGAAAATTTGTTTCTGATATCTTCAAGCGATTTGTGGTACGGAGATATAATCATTTATCTCCAGACACAAACCTACATGTATAATACCTCACGCTCCGAACAATGACGTATTCGATACCAAGCAAAAGACTACATGATCGTTGGTGATACTCTTTACCGTCGTGGTATCGATATAGTTCTGCGGAGGTGCCTCACCCTTGAGGAGGCCGAAAAAGTCCTGAATGATTGCCATTCAGGTGCCTCACCCTTGAGGAGGCCGAAAAAGTCCTGAATGATTGCCATTCAGGTGCGAGCAGGGTACTTTTGGCCAACAATGTTTAAAGATTGCATAACTGCAGTTAGAAGTTGTCATGCTTGCCAAATTTTCGATAGCAAACTAGAAGACCACCTACACCACGGCAACCAGTAGTAGTTGTTGGGCCATTCGCCAAATGGGGCATAGATTTCATGACATGTAACCCCACCTCGATCGGGGGGCATGGTACATAATAGTCGCGGTGGACTATTTTACCAAATGGGCCGAGGCGATGCCTACATTAAACAATAGCGGCAAAACAGCTGTCCTTTTCTTTTTCAATCACGTAGTCTCCAGATTCGGCGTTCCACAGGCCATAGTCACAGATCATGGATCGCATTTTCGCAATTACATGATGGTTGAATTGCCTGCCAAATTAGGATTGTCCCACAACAGCTCTACTCCGTATTATCTGCAAGCTAACAGACAGGTTGAAGCAATCAACAAAGTCCTAAAGTGCATGCTGCAAAGGATGATTGGAGTCCACAAACGGGATTGGCACCTAATCATGTACTCAACCTTGTGGGCATACCAGACATCGGTAAGAAATGCAACCGAATTCACACCTTTTCAATTGATGTATGGTCTGGAAGCAATCTTACTGGTTCAATGTGAAATCTCGTCCCTCAAACTCGTAGTCGACCTTCTCCCCAGAACCTCAGAAGAAGAGGCTCGTTTCTTGGAACTAATCCATTTGTATGAAACCCATCATGATGAAGCTTCGGCTAACGAGGCTCATAAGAAACAAGTCAAAGCACAGTTCGACAAGAATGTCAAACCTCACGTCTTCTCATAGGGTGACCTGGTTTTACTTTATGACCACGAATTCGATAAATTGGGAGCAGGGAAATTCAAATCATTATGGATGGGTCCCTATATTGTTAAACGAGTATTAGCAAAAGGAGCCTACAAGTTGATGGACTATGATGGGATTCCACTGGCGTAACCTTGCAACAGGTTGTACCTCAAGCATTACTATGCTTGATTTCGCATAGTAATCCTCGTGCTTTTGTTACATTTTTGTTTTCGCCAAGAGCATTTAATTTGGTTAAGTAATCCAATTTTTGCATTCTTTTTAGATGTTGAACCTACTGGAATCATTCGTTGGATATACCGACGGGGAAATTCATATTTTGCAGAATCTATCTTCTGCGGCATGGGCCATTTTCAATCCCAGCAGCGAGTTAGTAAGTTTCAGAGGAGTGTGTATTTGTCGGTCTACGAACAATATCGCTGAGTACAGCGCATTGATAGAACTCCTTTCTGATGCCATCACACATGGTATATGCCGACTTATCATCATGCTAGACTCATAGCTTGTCATTCTACAACTTACCGGCATCTATGCTGTACGAAATCCAGCTATCTATCGCATGTTCCTAAGGGTCAAAATTTTGGAAAGACAGTTTAATTTCATCCAATATCAACATATTTCCAGAAGTTTAAACACATTAACAGACTCATTGGAAAATTATGTGTTAGAGAGACATTTGCGACATTTATAAAAAGAAGCATCACATCAATATATGCAGTAGGATTATGTAACTGTACCGAAATAAAGCTTCGAAAATCAAAAATATATTCCATAAATGTTTATAGTCTGTACATAATGTTCTGTAACCAAGAAGAAATTGGTCAAATGAACGAAAACTCAAAAATGCTAGGGGGCACCCTAGCCTAATGATGCTGGTGATAACAAGTCACCGCCTGTGCAATCATGCGTAAGAGCCTAGTCCATCGACTCGGCACTCCAGTGGTATGTCGCTGCAACCGCAAAGGCAGCTCATCAGTCCTCAAGTCTAGGATACCAAGGGTAAGACCCTCAATTTGGTCCTGTAGTGCCGAAAGAGTCTCGGCCACATCAAGGTCTCGAAGGATAGCCCTCCCAACAGCTTCTCCTGTTGGAGCGACCACTGGGTCTCTACGGCGTACTGCTAGTCGAACTGGGCCAACATCTACATGAGCACATGAGTTTTGATTAGTATTTATCATAAGAATATAAGAACATTATAAAAAAATGATGAACAGAGATATGGTCAAAAGGAAATTACCCATGGCACCCCACTGCTCTCCAGCCGGCAACACCAAATCCGGATCACCTCGAAAATCCATACCAGCATATGGGAACCTGGCATAGACCATCTCCTGACGGTCAAACCACTCGAAGAAGGTCTCAGAAAAAGAAATATGTGGCTGACCAGCATGTCGAGACATGATATCGACCCATCTCTGCATCTGTGGTTCGGTCGGTGGAGGTAGGCCAAGTGATATGTATTGTGGTTGCATCAATGGGATTCGCTGCAAGGCGAAAGCAGTCAAAATAGAACCATAACCAAAGTTCTCGGATCTACCACTCTTCACCTTGGTCAATTGTTCCTTCATCACAGAAAGTACTGCATCACACCAATTGAACACCTTTGGTTCAAGGCATTCCAAAGCATACTGCATATAAGATCTGTTGGCTATATCAAGAGCAGAACTACCAGCCCGTCTAGCAAAAGTAAACAGGATGGTTCGTAAGGGCCGGTTAGTGACATCTCGGATGTTGATCTTGCTGTCCGCACTCGGCTGAGATCCCTCTCTGCAATTCCGGTGAATGTACTCCCTCACAGACTCACCCCCACGGGCGGAGCCTGATAATGAGAGAGGGGCACTGTGCCTCGATAAGCCGGTCAGAAAATAGATGTCCACCACTGTCAAGGGGATCGATTTGCCCCTAATCTAGAATACCTGGTTGATAGGATACTAGGCATTGAGGAAATACTACAACAAACTGATTTGTTGCCCCATGCTAAAGATACGGAAAAACTCCAGAAGGCCACAGTTTTGTAATGCAGCCACTGTGCCCGGATCATGTAAAGCAACAACGTCCTCTTCTTCATGCTCGCGTTCTCTCCATGTGACAACCATTTTCCTTCGATGAATCTTTGAAAAACAAACAAGGGAAGAGTCAGGATCTTCATTTGGTGAAAACAGGCAAAAATTTCATGAGGAAACTATGCAAAAATTTTCCTCCTTGCGCCCATCGCACCTTTCGACTAAGGAAGGGTGCGATGATCCTAGGGCGAGTTCTTCAAACCCTAGGGGCTTAGCAGGATAGGGAAATGAGCTCAAAATCCAAAATGAAAGGCATGTAATGAAAGAGCACAAGTTTAGCTCTTACCTAGTCTGAACGGCGTCAAGAATTGTCCACAGAATCTCCTGGAATCCACTAGTGAAAATCAAGGGGGAAAACCACCTCCAAAGCTCCAACAAACCAAATTCAAATGAAATGGTAAAATGAGAGGTAAAAGTCACTTTTAATTTACTATGCACGTAATTCAAGTAAAATATTAGTGTTTTAACTCATTTATCATGCATATGTTTTCATTTCTAATCGGTTTGATAAAGCAAATGAACAGGTAGTACAATCTTTGAAAGAACGAAATGTTAAGGGTAAATCAAAAAATCAACGACTATCATGGCAAGAAATGTTGTCACAAAGTTCAAGCTCGTTAAAAAATAAACTCTCCATGAGCAGTTTTAGCACATAGTTCAAGATCATTAAAAAATAAACATAAGTCATGAGCAAGTGTTTTCCCCAGCGTTTAAGCTCATTAAAAAATGAACCGGTAAATAACCATTGTGAATGCCTTATCGCCAGCTTTTGAGCCTTGGTCGTGTTCTCACCATCACCTCCACTCTGTTTTTAGCTGATCATTCACCCCCATATGATTGTCTACCCCTTCGAGGAACATCTGCGAAGAGTGATTCTGCTAGCCATCCTTGTAACACTGCCGTGATTGGAAAATTCCAAATCTTACCTGGAATTAGCTGCTACCTGAAACTATCACTCGTTCCTCGAAAACGAGTCTTTTTTAAGCTCTTTTCACCTAACTCGTAAAATATCAAAAGATTGCCGAGCGATTGGCCTCTCCGGTTCGTTAAAAGGCATCGGAAGTGCTATCCCTCTTCTAGATTTTAATCTTTTTGGACCTGAGGGATTATTACACAAAAAGATTGAGCGCTTGTCTTGTTCGGCTAGTTAAAACTATCGAAAATTCATCCCTTTCATTTATTTTATGATTTTTCAGACTTAAGGGATTATACAACGAAAAAGAATCTTCGGAGTCTTCTTTCTGTTTCTTTCAGACTCTTTAAAATTGAAAGAGACCGAGTTATCTTTGTCGTTAAACTCGTTAAAACCAAATAGCGACAAGCTCATCCAACAGGACGAGAACGAGTTTCACTGTTGCTAGGCTCGCTAAAATATAG
The DNA here is from genome assembly GCA_000404065.3 of Pinus taeda. Classification (NCBI taxonomy): domain Eukaryota; kingdom Viridiplantae; phylum Streptophyta; class Pinopsida; order Pinales; family Pinaceae; genus Pinus; species Pinus taeda. The sequence goes on along the minus strand of APFE031161484.1, from coordinate 802,958 downwards.
CGACAAGTTCGCCCGAAGGGAGGATTATAGAACAAGCATATGTTATCCTCCTCAAGATTGACAAAAATAAAGAGGTACTGGTCAGCAATGACTGGGGAAAATTGGGAAGAAAACTTGAAAAAACTTTATTGGTAGCAAGTCGCTCTTGAACATGACACTTTC
>APFE031161484.1:771000-802776 GCA_000404065.3 Pinus taeda | reverse complement strand
CCATCGTCAGTGTCGCCGATATGTTCAAGAGAAGTCATTCAGACAATTCACCTGTGTCTCACCCACTGCAATACATTCATGCTTCATTCCTTCATGACCGCCACGCTGAACCCTGTATCGTTAGTTTGTTTTCACCTCCAAAATAATTTGCTTCGTTCCGTGTCATTGATGTGGGATTCATTAAGGCCCTCTTGCGACGGGTCACTTATTGTCGACATCAGCTCATTATCCAAGAAGTTGACTTAGGAACAACCCTTTTAGTACTTTTAAGCTTGCATGCCTCAATGGCAAGTTTCTCACTTTTGGCGATAGGTTTACATCAATGGCCTTCGACCGAGAGATTTTTCATGGTGTCCGATGCCAAGTCCCTTTTCACACCACGTAAATTGTATTGTAGTACCTTGAGGGTCATTGTCATTATTGGTAATTCCTCTCACGCTTGTTAACAGCTTACATCATTGGCTGGTAAGCAGGCGATGCCTTTCCATGTTCGACTCCAGAAATTTTTTCACATGGATCAACTTGTACTCCGAGTGAAGATTGAACGCGTTTTGAAGACCCCGGATCTAGTTTCATCCATCCGGGATGCGATATATTCAGGAATATAAAAACATCCAGTGTACATCATTGCCAAATAGACGATCATCCAAATCAAAGGATGATGTGTCCATATCATCAGTCTGTCACACAGACGATTTTCTGTCCTATGTACATGAAAAATGAATTTATAAAGCTGAGCATGGGAATGCCTGCCTCAGCTAGATCATGAAAAACATGTTGTCAAGATAATGTATTGTATTGTATCTTATTACAGGTTGCCTCCCAGCTCGAAAAACTTCAAATCCTCATAGTGAAGCATTTCACCCGACATAAAAAAAGATTAACGACCTCATGCTTTAGGGGGCAACTGTTATAGAAATTTTTGGGCACTTCAACCCCAATCACAAATGTCCATAAGCTTAGGGCTCTTAAGTCCCTAAAAGTGTTGCTTCACGACCTAAAGGAACAAGGTCAGCTGATTACATCATCTCCAGAAGTTCTCCACTGAAAACTGCTCATAAATGGTCAAAACTGGACCATACTGAAAGCTCAATGCAGAGGGTGCGATGCATATCACCTTCCCAATGTACAAGGTGCGATGCATACTGATTTTCTCCTCTGTAGGGTGCGATGGTTGGGGATGGACAAATGGCAGGGACAAAATGCGAGGTGGAAGATCATGGAATCTTCCAAAAGATTCCCCTCTGACACTTGCCACTCCATTTTCGACCAGGGATGAGTAGGAGATCATGATTCTCCAAGTGGAAGCAGGAACTATCAGAGAGAAGACACTAATCAAGATCCCAAAAGATGACTCACCTCTCTGTAATCATCTATATATGGATCCCTCATCACAGAGATCCAGGAGGATGGAATTTTGTATCTTATAGAGAAGTGTTGTTGGTATTATGGTGTACATTCACAGTATTGGGTGATCTAGCTTTGCTTGAGGTGAAGAAGGGCTTCTTAGCTGGAGGATGATGCTGGGTCAGAGCACATGGTTGTAATCTTCTTGCTACTTTTCATCTAGATAAAGCTATTCTTGTTTCCTTCCATATTCTTGTGTACTTGTTTATATATGCATGTATATGGTTAATGCAAATCTGATCCTGCATTATTTATGAAATTAGATCCTTGTTTCTTGCATAGTAGTATGTTGCTATGATTCCATAGGTCCTTTTGAAGCTGGGCAGACAAAGAAGAAGCAGAAAAACTCTATCAAGAAGGAGAGGAAATCGAGCGCAAGGCTCAGGTTGGCCTTCTTGGTTCTCCTCTCATCTATTTTCATAAAAGGAATCAATAGTAGACTTTGATCGTTTGTTTCTAAGATAGCCACCCATCTTAGTGGGAATAACAACATCCGAGTGGACACTATTCCCGGATAACATATACCCAAGTGCATCTGGAGAAATCATCAATGAAAGTTAAGAAATACTTGTAGCTAGAGAATGAAACAACTGGAAGTGGACCACATAAATGACTATGTACAAGCTGTAAAAGGGCTGAGGCATGCCAAGAGGCATGTTTTTCAAGACTATCCTGATGATGTTTTCTAAGTACACATCCTTAACAAACACCATCTCTGCAAGATACCATTGGAAGACCTGTCACCTTTACTTCTAATTAAATCCACAATGTAGGACCACCATTGGAAGTAGGTGGTGCTGTTAAGAATAACTTGGCATGGAATTTCCATTTTAATAGAAACTGAAGCTGTAGATGTTAAAACTAAGTGTTCCAATGGAAATATCTCAAAAAATTAGGCTGATTAAAAAAAACAGCTTCCGGATGAAGAAGTTATGGATTTTTGAAGAAAAGTTGTTGAAGATGCTGACACAATGCGTGAATGTGTGGAAATAAATGATAATGTTATATTCAAAAAAATCCCCTTCCCCCCACCCCCTTCCAAACTTAATCTAATTAGCTCATTTAAAAAAAAAAAAATATGTGAATCACTTTTATAAATAAGTGAAAGTCACTTTTACAATGGTAGTTTATGAGCTACCCACTAAATTGTAACTTAAATAAAAGATGAAGAGACTTTATAATTATAAGTGACTCGCTTTTTATAATGGGGAAGAACACTTTTACATAAATTAACTTTAGAACATAAGTTACATGTGATTTTTGAAAAAGTAACTCAACAAAAAGAAAGACTTGAACTCAAGACCTCTATTCTCAAAAAGTAACTTTGGACCAAGTGAGCTAGGTGAGTAATTGTTGGAAAAGAGGAAGTTTTTTTTTTTTTTTTTGGGGGGGGGGGGGGGGGGGGCGCCGCGTGCACACTTACTTGAAAAAAATATTTTTTTCCTACAAAACGAAAACCACAAAACCCAACACGGACATACAAAAAAAAAACTTACGGCTTGAAGTTAGCTTTAGCTGGGAACTAGGTATTTTCCTCAATGTTTCTGATTTTATGAGATCACACTAAGGTGCGTCGGAAAAGAGCTTACGCATGAGAAAAATGCCTCTTTTCTGTTTCTTATTTGCCAAGATCGCATAGAGTCACAAGGGAAAGAGCATACACAAAAATAAAAGGTATAGATCTGGTAATAAAAAATAGAGAGTTAAAAAAATCGAAATAAACAAAGAGATGAATAGCTAGAACTGCAAATAAAGACTCTATACCTCTAGATCTTAAAAATGACGTAGTTAGGGCTACCAAAAACCTTTTCACATGAAATGAAAAGGGTTCCTCACTAGAAAAATGATCCTAAAATAATAGAGAAGTCCTCTTGACCCGAAATCAGTCAGAAACAGTAGATCTAGGAAATGACATTCAAATGTAGTTGTATCGGCTCTATATTTGGATCACCAATGGATGTGACCCTCAAATAGCTCTGATACCATGTAGGAATTTACAGGGTAAGTCCCTCAGATAGAACACCAAAGGACACTGCTCACAAACAAATCATAGATCAATACACCAGTATTCATCACATGGTTAAAACCCTCAAAGAGGGAAATAGTCCACGGCCACTTCAGGCAATTTATTAATAAAAAAATGAAAATTTACATAATCTTCTCTTATGAAAAGTGACCCTACAAATGACCTTCCATGCTCTTTAAATAGAGATCATGGACCAATCGGGTGTTAAGCGATGGATCTGTTATCACTCTAGTAATTCCTTTGAAGAATGAAAAAGGAAAAACCAAAGGTAACCACTATCCACTTTTGGAGATCAGGACATAGCCTTCCTGATGCTCAAAGAGGGCTCTCTCTTTAAAATTTAACTTTGTTTATTTAATATTCTTTTAGGATAGTTATTATTGATCAAAGAGGTGTTTGATTTGTTTGAAATTGGGTGGTTGGATCTCTCAAACAGATGGATAAATTGATGTCTTTCAGATGATTGGGCTATGGAGTCAACTGATAAGGAAACAGGGCTGGATAAACTCAGTAAAGGGGATTTTCCAAGGGCAAGATAGCAGAGCTTGTTTTAGATAATTGAAACAGAAGGATGGTAGGGTCTCACTTTGGGTAAGGCAACAGTTAAGGGTTCTCAGACCCGAAAAATGAATGAAGAAGAAAGGAGTAATCAAATTCAAAGAGAAATTAAGGATCCTTTAACATAGATTATTTATGAAATCAATTTAAACGAAAGAGAAATTAAGAATTCTTTAATTTAAATATTAGAGGAAAACATTCAAATGCTTAACTGTTAAAATAGAGTGTGATTTAAACAAGTTCTGAGATATCGTTCTAGTTATAGCACTTAGATTGAAACACATATAAGATTATGAATAAATTTGAGAAAATTTGATAAAACACATAAAATACTTGTCTGTGAACTCACTCAACACATGAATCCTTGATAAAGATCTGTCTTTTATTAAGTAATCCAACTTGTTGGCTCATCAATTGATACAATAGCCTTCTGAGTCTTCTTGATAAAAAAGGTATATAGAAATGTCTAAGAATCTACCCTACATACTATGAATTGTGAAGTATTTATACAAAAATTATTACAAAATATCTCAAACTAACTTGAGATTTAATCTAGAAAATAAAAATATCTTCTTGCAAGAAGATAGAGACATCTATTGAACTTCTTCATGTTGTCCCTTTTATTTTGGTACTGCTGGCCTTTAAGGTTTGATCTTTAGCCTTTTATGTTGCCTTGCTATTTAATATTTCATGCTGGAAGCTTCATTCACTTTTGGCTTTCATCTGATACTCTTTGACTTATGCTCAACTGTCTTTACCTTTTACCCTGTTGACTGTACATTAACATTTTTACTATATTTTACTATAGTAAATCAGTCATTTTTCTCATAATTCATCATTAAGTAACTTGATTTTCAACATCCTCCTATATATTTCATCTACCTCGGTGTACTTAGCAAAAGTAGGCCTAGTGATGAATAGGTGTTTTACCTCATGCTGGGGGTAAAATAGGTCTTCAAATGTCTGGGAAAGAACTTTGCCTAGTGGCAAGACCTTTACAGATGATGTACTGGCCTGCTCTTTAGCTAGCTCTTTGATTTTGTTGTTGTAATCCTGTAATGTCATGAGCTTGTCATTTATGACTAAGGGACTGGGTAACCCTTTCTCTCTCGAAATTTGAAACTTAGCCATGAATTTATCAATGGATACCTGAATATTTTGACATTTTTACTCCATGTTTAACATTAAGTTTCTCTTGGAAAAGACCTTTCTCACCTCCAAAATTGTTTCTATCCTGTCCTCTATATCCAATTCCTAAAGTTCATACTTTTTGTTGCTGTTGAGGAGGTGGATAAGTTCGGTTGCATCTTCAGGCATGTCTCTTAGCTCTTCCTTGACCTTTTGGATATCCTCTGTAGCTATCTTTAAAAGATCTATCTATTCAAAAATCACTTGAATGGATGGCCAAATATCATTGACAGAGTCAATGATATTGGACCATAATAGTTCCTTGGCTTGCCCAAGGGGTTCCTTTAGTGTTAGATCTTTCTCCATGGCCTTTAGCCTTTCATTCATTTTGGTAGCTTTCTGCACTTCTTCCTTGTGCATGATATTGGCAAGCTTGTAATATCTTTCCAAGATTCTCACCTTTTCTTTCAACTTATTCATCTCTATATCCTGTAAGGACATATCCTCCATGGCTTTGACCAACTTTGCTGCTTCTTCCCCTGATGCACTTGCTGCTGATATAGGCTCTGTTGAAACCGGTTGTGTTGTAGGCATAGGAGCTGTTGGAGTCAATGAGGCTGCCAAAGTGGAAGGGACTACTATTGAGACTGTTGGGATGAAATTTGCAGATGTAGTGGCAATATCACTTTGCTTGAATTGAATTAAAGTGTCTAATTCCTTCTCCATTTCCTTTAACTGATCATATAGTTTTAGGATTAAGTCCATCAACTCTTCATGTGTGGTTTGGTTCTCTAAGACCTCTTGTGTTTGTGGATGTTGCAGCTAAGGTATCTTTAATTGTTTTTTTAGTGTTGAAATGTCATCATTTTTCTTCTTTATCAGTTGTTCAGTAGCTTTAATGTATTTGGGATCATGTCCAACTCAATCACTAAGTCTTCCAAAGACTTGATTCTTGTATCCTTGGCCTGTGAGGAGGCCTTCTCTAACTGATATTGAGCTGAGATATTGCTCAATGAATTAACTGATGAGAAACTATGGATTTACCTATGAGGGTGGAGTATATGAGCTCTCTATCATGTTTATGAAATTCTATTTGGTAAATGGGATGAATATCCCTTGCCAGCACCTTAAAATCAATCTTTTTGAAATGTATTGATGTCCTTGGCTGTTGTGCAGTTGGTTTTATGAAGGACATTTGTAGTTTTCCCTCTTTGATGTCAAAAGCTGACATCAACCTAGTCTGATTGGTAGGTGTGAGTTTGAGATACTGAGCATAATTCTATGCCTTCAGTTTCTCATTTCTCATCTTGATTTCTTTATACTTGTCTTTTATGTCTTTATCCTTATTAGCAGGACTACTTAATGAGGAAACTTATACACTAAGCTGTCTTGTTAGCATCTAAGTTTGAGATCTAGATGGTTCCTGTGTCTCCCCAGATGGGGTTGTACCCCTGCTTCTATCAAACTTAGTATTGGTCACTTTTGTTGATCCTTCTATATCTTCTTGTTCTAAAACAAGATTGAGCCTTTGCCTCTTGCTCTGATTGGTTTCCTGCTGCACATTGGATGTGTCTATGCCTAAAGTGGAGGCTCCCTCTCTGTTTCTCTTGATATTTATTTCCTCATTTTGAGGAGTCTACATGATAGGAGGGGTACTCATGGTCGCTTCTTGTTGTGGTACATACATGAATGAGCTTTCATTAAGCTGGCTCTCTAAATTAATCAAGGTATTTTCAATATCTACCTTTGTACTATCCCTGTCTATAAGAGTGTTTTCTAGCCACTTAGATTGATTGGCATATCTTTCTATCTCAGGTATGGGTGATGAATGTAAGTCCCCAATTTGACCTTTTTTCTAAGTCTGGTCATGAATCCTTGAGGGTCATATATCCACATAAAACCATTTTGGAATTTCATTTCTTGCGAAATGAGATTTTCTTCATGCCTTGCTTCTGTAGAATTATAGATGAAAGGGCCCAACTGATTTTTCACTTTAAACTAGGTTTTCTTCTTGACTGAAACAAAATTGACTTCATCATAATTCTTTATTTGCCTATAATACTCCAGAGAAAATAACCTCAATGGGAGGTATTTGGGTAGTTTATATGGTGCAAGATAACAACCATAAATTCTTATTTCTGTGTGGTTTCGGTAAAGGTACCAATCTTCCACTTTGATTTGCTTAGATAGCTGGAGAGGTGGAGGATTTCCTGTCAGCATGGTCATGACTGGATGAAAAAAAGAATCAATGAAGTATGTATAAGTATATGGTGATTGACACTTGTGGAGTAATGGTGTCCAAAATATGACAGACCTGGGTTGGCCTCTATTATCAAGCTTTTGGAGAGTGAAAGGAAACCTATCTGACTAATAATACAAAAATAAATGGTATAGTATAGATGAGTATTTGAATACTCTCTCATTGTTCATTTTAGTAAACTGTTCATGCATTCTTTCACCTATGAATTGGGAATAATCATATAGGGTAGTAGGAGGTTGTCTTGGGGTGTAAATGGACATGAAGGCCAGGACAAGTTCATCAACAAACTGGACGGAAGAGGACTCTTCTCTTGCAGCTCTTGGTGGTCTTCGATCCCTTGCGAACCGAGTATGCAACAGGCTGCAATGAGGAAACCCCTCCTTGGTGACTCTCTCATCAAATCCAATGGTCCCTGGCTCAAATTGCCTCGCAGGAAGTTAGATGGTTGCAACAAGGGGAAGATGAGGGTGCAGGCATCCAAGATCTGTCTTAAAAGGAGACCGCAGAACAACATTGAAAACTTCTCCGAGGCGATTACTGATGCTAACTACCTGCAAGTGGAGGAGGGAAGATACCCAGGACGAGATCGAAGTCTCGATGCTATTGGGAGAACAGATCTTGAGCCACGGGTAGTGTTAGAGTCTGGATCTAGAATTAGATCTACATTTTTTGTAGTGGATCTTTCTTCCCACTAGTCTGACATGGCTCAGATCCTCAAGGAATGGTTGCTCCAGAACCTTGCTCATTTGATCAAGGCAGAAATCGGTAGCATCAGGCCTTCGAAGACCAGGAACATGTTCCCAAGGAGATCCAAAGGGGCGGCCGGAAAGCACAACAATTTCTCAAAGCTTGCACCCAGGAGGAAAGCAATTTGGCATCATGACCAGGTTTTTTTCCACAGACCTGACGCAGATATGGTTGAGTCAGATCTGGAAAATGAGGCGGATTTGGAATTAACTGACCACTTCCAAATATTTATTAGAACGCCCAAGGGAAACTCAACACTGATATGGATTTCAGCCACAGACAATGTAAGAGATCTGAAATATAACATTTCCAGTGAGATCGGCTACCCGACTGGCAAGAAACACCTTCTATCAGGTGGCAGATCGCTTCAGGACTTCCGATCCATTAAGGATTACAATATTAATCCAGGATCTACAATCATCCTCAATTTGAGACTACAAGGAGGTGCAGCATCTGGCAAATCAACAGAAGGAGGCAGCTGATCTAAATCAAACCACATTCGAGATCCACTCTAGTAGCACAGAAGTGAAGGAACATCTTACAAGCATATTTTACAAGGAGGAGAAGCTCCTCCAACAACTCCAAAATAGGCTGGATCAGATCCAAGCCCATACATAGTGGAGCAACTATAGTGCACTCCAAAACTAACAATCGAAACAAAATCAGCAGAGAAGGTATGTAACAGCTATGAAAAGCAAGCCATCATATGCCATTTTAATGGATTCTGGCCCAAACCTTTTGATCTGTTTCATTGGATTCTCACGAAATGGTCTCTGCACTGTGAGATCTATTCTCTGCTCCAAAGGGTTTTTCATAGTAAAATTTCAATCACCAAAAGTCAGAGATCTCGTGATTCAAGAAGGACCTTGGTTCTAGGGACCTTCGGGTCTTTTATCACTCCATGGTTTCCAGATTTTGACGCAAACACTTTCGTTGTGTCTAAGATGCCAGTATGGGTTCGTCTTCACAATCTCCCTATCCATTTATGGGATCAAAAGGTATTGGCAAGCATAGGCAATGCTATAGGTATATATATCAAAATGGATACATAAAGAATAGAAGAAATAATTTTTACATTCGCACACATATGCGTGGAAGTAGATCTCAGTAAAGGACTACTAGGAAGCATAAAACTGAAACACAAATACCACAGTTGGATGCAGTCATTATATTATGAAAATATAGCTTTCAGATGCAGAATATGTTGGCAAGCTAGACATCTCCAAAATGCTTGCCCGGAATACAAAAAGAACAGCCGCAGAAAGAAGAAAATTGGAAGTCAACAAAAGGATGGAAATTCAACCATGTAGAATCGGAAGAGGAGGAAGAGGATGAAGAGGAAGAACCTGATCCAAACAAAAGTACCCAAACAGAAACACAAAAGACTTCTATTCAGGAGCCCATGGAATCACAACCAGGAAGGAATCCAAATACAATGGAAATTAGTGGAATCAAAAGGCAGCATTCATCGGATACCTCAAATTCAGACAAAGAAAACCCTCGACTCGACGAAGAAAATCCACTTCAAAGTGTTCCCATAACTCCAGCCCAAGGAGAATGGCAAAAGGTCAAGAAGAAAAAGGGGAGGAAGTCTTAAACCTCCAAGTTTAGCTCCTTTGTTCTTGTTGTGGTCATTTTTGTTATCACTAAGATTTTCTCAGAAGCTATAAGAAGGGGAAAGAGGTTCGAGGTAACCACAAACCAATCTTTTAGACACAGAATCTAGCCAATCTGTGTCCAGAGAGGGCTCTCTCTTTAAGTTTCAGCTTTTTTTTTGAAAAATATTAGGCTAGTTGTGAAGTTTAGGAGTTTTGTTTGAGTTTGGGTGGTGAGATTCAATAGCAGAGGGGTAGGACTTACTAGTTTAGGCCATTGGGCTAATGGAGTCAAATAAAATGGCTTAACTGGATTAGGTTTCTTAACAAAGGATGGTTTCATGAGGCAAGATGGTCAAACAGGGAACAAATAAATACTTAGAATAAATGGAATGGTTTCAAAATAGGTGAAGGGAAGTTACGAATCCTTCAACCTATTTAAAAGGGGAACTTGAATGATTACTAATAAAGAGAACTTAAGTATTCTTTAATAAATAATCAAAATGAATGAACTAGCAAACAGGAGCAATTAAGATTTCACTATTAGATATCATTTTTGGGATTCAACTGCGTTAAGTAAGTCATTCATGTATGACCATTTCCATGAGAGGTAGTTGTAAGTGACTAATTTCTCATGCTTTGAATAGTTCACTTAGCACTCATTGCATCAGGTGATGCTCAAAGGGGTGAAGAAGTGGGATTGAAACTGGTGAAATAAATCACATAGCGTCAATCATCACTTCCGAGGCTTGCACTTGGTAACCAGGACTTCTCGGGAGGTCACCCATCCCAAATCGCCTCTGGCTCAAGCGCGCTTAATTGTGGAGTTTTCCCCACAATCAAGCCCACTTAGCTTGCTAGCCCATTTGCAAAACCTTAGCAAGTATTGTGCCTCATGAACCATTCAAGTAGAGATCCCTTCACTCTTTTTGAATTTAATTATACAGGGTTTACGCAGTGCATTATATTAAATATCATTTTTAGGATTCAAATGCGTTAAGTAAGTGATTCATGTATGACCATTTCCATGAGAGGTAGTCGTAAGTGATTAATTTCTCATGCTTTGAATAGTTCACTTAGCACTCATTGCATTGGGTGATGCTCACAGGGGTGAAGAAGTAGGATTGAAACTAGTGAAATAAATCACATAGCATCAATCATCACTTTCGGGGCTTGCGCCTGGTAACAAGGACTTCCCGGGAGGTCACCCATCCCAAATCACCTCTCGCTCAAGCACGCTTAATTGTGGAGTTTTCCCCACAGTCAATCCCACTTAGCTTGCTACCCCATTTGAAGAACCTTAGCAAGTATTGTGCCTCATGAACCATTCAAGTAGAGATCCCTTCACTCTTTTTGAATTTAAGTATACAGGGTTTACGCAGTGCATTATATTAGATATCATTTTTGGGATTCAACTGCGTTAAGTAAGTCATTCATGTATGACCATTTCCATGGGAGGTAGTCGTAAGTGACTAATTTCTCATGCTTTGAATAGTTCACTTAGCACTCATTGCATCAGGTGATGCTCACAAGGGTGAAGAAGTGGGACTGAAACTGGTGAAATAAATCACATAGCGTCAATCATCGCTTTCGGGGCTTGCACCCGGTAACTAGGACTTCCCGGGAGGTCACCCATCCCAGATCGCCTCTGGCTCAAGCGCGCTTAACTGTGGAGTTTTCCCCACAATCAAGCCCACTTAGCTTGCTACACCATTTGCAAAACCTTAGCAAGTATTGTGCCTCATGAACCATTCAAGTAGAGATCCCTTCACTTAAATTCAAAAAGAGTGAATTATCTACTTGAATGGTTCATGAGGCACAATACTTGTTAAGGTTTTGCAAATGGGGTAGCAAGCTAAGTGGGCTTGATTGTGGGGAAAACTCCATAGTTAAGCGTGCTTGAGCCAGAGACGATCTTGGATGGGTGACCTCCCGAGAAGTCTTGGTTACCGGGTGCAAGCCCTGGAAGTGACGATTGACGCTATGTGATTTATTTCACCAGTTTCAATCCCACTTCTTCACCCCTGTGAACATCACCCGATGTAATGAGTGCTAAGTGAAATATTCAAAGCATGAGAAATTAGTCACTTACGACTACCTCTCATGGAAATGGTCATACATGAATGACTTACCTAATGCAGTTGAATCCCAAAAATGATATCTAATATAATGCACTGCGTAAACCCTGTATACTTAAGATTTCACTGTTTATCCTAATTCAGAAGAAAACATAGAGAATAATAACGATTGAAAACAGAGTGCAATCAAGCATATTCCAAATTAGTCTTTTTCATTTATCATTCAGATATGAAACATAGATGATATAAGAAACAAGGAAAACTTTAAAACACAAGGTATAAAGGACTTATTGATCCGGTGTTTGATTCAAGAAATCTGTGGAAAGTTCTTTGCATCAATTCTTTATCAAGCAATCCATACAAAAGTTGGTCCAACAACACTTTATTACAAATAATCAATATTACAACAATGTCTAAGAATCCACCCTCAATACTCTAATTGAGCGAGTATTTATACAAAAAAAAATTACAAAAAATATCTCATAACAAAGTGAGATATATTTTAGGATGACTAAGAATAAGTTACAAAAATATAGACAACTAGTCTTGAAGATAGGAGAAAGATAAAGTGATTTTGTTTTGTTCCTATTCTTGTTGAGTGTGCTGGGGGCAGGCCCTATGATTTGGTTTGTTGTTGTTTTATTTAGTAACTATGTGTTGGCTGCCCTATTTTGACTGATACTCTTTGCCTGTTTTGATACACTATGACCTGTTTGATCTCTGTTCATCTTTGTTCATTACTCACTATAGTAAATAACTAAAATTTACATTTTACCAAGGATAAATTTACAAAATTTCCAATATGTCTTCCCACCAGTTTCGCTCTGGCAATATGTGTTTTTGAAGTTTTCTCAGGGTCTCATCAGTTTCTGTATATCTGAAAAATGTGAGCTGAATTGGGAACAAGTGTTTCAGCTCATGCTCGACATAGAATAAGTTCTCTAAGCTGTTATAGAGAACTCGGCCTGTGGGGAGTGCTTTTATTCCTGATGCACGTGTTGATGAACTAGCTTGATTGCTAGCATATTTATTCAATTTATCTATATAATCTCTATTCTTCATTAATCTGTCATTAATCACTAATGGACTTGGTAGCCCTTTATTCTGCAAAATATCAAATTTTTCCATGAAAGCATTAATTTCCACCTGCATATCATGACATCTTCTCTCTAAATTCTGCATCAAAGTTTTCTTTGTTAACACCCTTTTGATTTCCAAAATGGTTCCTGTTCTATCTGTAACACCCAACTCTTCAAGCTGTTCACTATTATTGGTATTCAAAAAATGTATGAGCCTGTTGGCTTCATCAGGTATTTGTCCTAATTGTGATTTTTTCTTTTTAATTTCTTCATGTGTTGTCTTTACTAGATCAGTTTGCTCAAAAATTACTTGAATGGATGGCTAAACATCATTTATGGATTGAGTGATGTTGGCCCAAAGAATTTTCTTGATTTCTGCCAGAGGCTTGTCAAAAGTGAGATCTTTTTCTAATGTTTTCACTTTATTTTCTAATGCTTTAATCTCCCTTGTTTTTTCCACAACGTTTATTTTTGAGAGATCATAGTTTCTTTCCATCTTAGCAAACTATTCTTTTACCTGTTTTAACTTTGAAGCTTAAAGTTTCATGTCCTCCATTGATTTTATTATTTCCTCTGTGCTCAAATTGGTACAACTGCCCTATGTTATCCCTGTTGTTCCTGATGTTCTTGTTGTTCCTGTTACCACTTCTGTTGTGGCTGGTGGGATGTTTGGAGCCAATGTTGTCCCAAGTGTTGAGGGGATTGTTGTTGGGACTACTAGTATCACATTAGGATGTTGGAAGGTCGACTCTCCCTGGTTGTCCTTCAATGCTTTTTCTAATGCCTACTCTATATCACTCAGTCTCTCATTGAGTTTTAAAAGAAAATCCATCATTTTTTCTTCGGATTTCTGTTTTAGGACCTCAACAGTCTGTGGATGTCTTGAAGGAGGCAACTTTAGTTGTTTCCTCAAGGTAGGAATATCTTCATCCTTCTTTTTTATTAATGCTTCTATTCCCTTTGCATCTTTGGGATCATGCCCCAATCCAATGATAATTTCTTCTAATGACTTTATTTTGTTATATTTGGCATGAGAGGAGGCTTTTTCTAAGTTTAGCTGGGCAATTGTATTATCCAAAGAATTTTGTAGCTTATGGGCCATCATTGCCTTACCAGTCAAGGTTGAATAGACCATATCTCCAGTTTTCTTGTGCAATTCGATCTCATCCAAAGGATGAATATCCTTTTCCAAGACCTCCAAGTTTGTTTTGAGATAATTTGCAGCTGATTGAGGTTGCTGCACCTTTGGCTTGAAGTAGCTCATTATCATCTTTCCTTCGTTAATGTCATAGGCTGACATTAATCTTTGCTGATTTGTGGGGGCCATTTTTAAATATTGATTGTAAATTTGAAGCCTCAATGGATCATTCCTGGCCTTTATCTTTGTGAATGTTTTCTTGATATTTGAAGCCTCTTTACCTAGTGGTCTCAGGGATGATACTTCTGCACTATGTTGTCTTTCTAGCTCTTGCCTCTATGAGCTAGTGGATGTTCCTCCCAATGGGAAAGTTTGCTGGATAACTACCCTTTCTTCCCTCTGACTATCTATGGTTTCTTCAACAAATTCCTCTTCTGACAGGGGATTTAGTTTGACTTTTTTTCCCAAGCTGTCCTTAAGGTCCACTGGTTGGGTTAGTAGTTTCCTTATCTCTTTTTTTATTTCTTTCCTCATTCAGAGGAGTCTGTAGCTTGGAGGTCCTTCTACATTGGCGAATTGGAGGAGTTGGCATTTGGACCTGTTCTTTGGAAGTTTCAGGTTGTTGAGGCATTGTAGACTGTTCTGTGACTTCTATTTCCTTGCCTTTAGATATTCCTGTGGCTGGTATGCTGATTTCCTGTGGAGGTTGCTGAGAAGTTCTAGCAATGGATGCACCAATTCCTGGGCTCTCGGATAGCTGAAATGGTACCTACCCAAAAGAATGTAGGTCAAGAGTTTTCTCAAGATCTCTCATAGTGCTTTCTATATTGACCTACTCACTAACAGCTTCTATTAGGGTCCCCTCTCTCCACTCATCCTTATTTACAAATTGTTCAATTTCTGGGATCCTATGATGTATGTATGGTGACAATCTGTTCTTCGTTCTTCTATCACAAATAAAGTTATTAGGGTCATATGGCCTCCACCCAAAACTCTTTTGTAACCTAAAATGATATTATAAAATTATCTCTGCTTCTCTCCATACTTCTCTATCATTGCAAATATAAGGGCCTAACTGATTCTTGATTATGAGCTAAGATTTCTTCTTGCCATTACAAAAATGGTCTAAGTCTGTATGTAGCATCTGTTTGAAGTATTCCAATGCAAACAGTCTCATTGGAACATACTTTGGGATCTTAAAAGGGCAAAACTCACACCCATAGATTCTGATTTCTGTATGATTCTTGTACAGGTTCCAATCACCTACTCTATACTGCTTATAGAGTTGGAGGATTTTCTTTATATCACCACTGATCCTAGTTGGGGAAACTCCTGTCAATAAAGTGGTTGCTGGATGCACAAATAGATCAATGAACTCATTGTAGGTGTAAGGGGACTCAAGAATATTATGGAAAATGGGACTCCAAAATATGATAGACCTGGGATTTCCATTGGTGTCAAGCTTCCTGATAGGGAAAGGAAAGTTCTCTGACTGGTAATATAACATAAGATGGTAGACGAAAGTGGTGTATTAGAAGACTCCTTCATTGCCAAGTCTTAGGAATTGATCATGGATTTTATTGGCAATGTAGGAGGCATATTCATATCTAATAGCAGGAGGTTGTCTAGGAGTAAAAACTTATAAAAACACTAGAGTTATATCATCAAAAAATTCACTAGTGTTGAATCCCATGATTAAAGATATCATATCAACTATGAGTCTTCTAGTATCTGTGAAGAAAACCTATAGATAAGGAGGTGGGCCCTTAGGCTGATGTTTCTCTAACATGAAGGTTTGATAGATACGAATGAGTTCTGATTGTGACAATTGAGTGGATTTCTCAAGTAAATATTCCATAGAAAGGGGAGTGAGAGCTTGAACAGGGGAAAATTGCAATATTTCATTAATCGATTGAGCAGTTATAGTGAAAAGGACTGTTTGACTTGGGGACATAACAACTCTATGACTGGGGTCATAATTAGCACAACATTGATGAATTATATTTGGAAAAAGATGGACTAAAGGGAGTAAATACATGGGAAAGTTAGATTCTCATAGTCCTATGATGTCTGAGCCATTTAAGTAGTTGTCTCTGGCTTGACAAAATACCTTAAGGTGGTTTTTATCAGTGGATAGGTCTTTTATCTTAAAATCTTTATCTACAAGAGGTAGATAGTCTTGGTCCTTATGAGGGGCGTTGATTGGTGCGACATTCAAAACAACAGGGGTTTCCATTTTTGGTTCTTGTGGATTCAAAAATGGAATTTGGGTTTTCTGTGAGAAAATAGGCCAAACAACAGGTTTGGGGACTTATATGGCAAATTACAGACTGAATTAGAACTAAATTTGGCTTTATTCTGCGGAATTTACAGTGTGAAGCTAAAATTTGCAGGGTTTTGGCGGAAATTAGATAAATACCTGTATCAAGGAAGTGAACAGTGCCAAGACAGGAAGGATAACAGGTTCTGGGCTGCGCCGCTACAAGTTTCTTAACCAGGTGGTGGTTTGAAAGCTCGAACAGTTGACTTGGATGTTATTTTGCATGGGCGCACGGGTCGCAGCATATAACATTGAAATGACATTTTGTTCGTTTTATTTAACAAAGTCAAGGTTGGCGGGATTTTTTGGATTATCGGGCGACTAACGTAGTCGGGGAAATGATGTTTTGTCATTTATGGAGGGTGGTAAGTAG
Organism: Pinus taeda; assembly: GCA_000404065.3. Taxonomy (NCBI): domain Eukaryota; kingdom Viridiplantae; phylum Streptophyta; class Pinopsida; order Pinales; family Pinaceae; genus Pinus; species Pinus taeda. Next base: position 786,067 of record APFE031161484.1, on the reverse strand, counting down.
TACAGGATCACACTGCTTTTGGAGTAAGGTGGCATTCAGCCGAGGGCGAGCGATCACATAGACTGCCTGATGCGTGGCAGTAGTATGGGGGGAAAACTGCCTGGTGATCGTGTGTTAAAGCGCGGTGACCAAGGGGGTAGTGCTATCAACGATGATCATTGGATGATGGGGGAGTGGTCGGACGACAGATGGGGAGTGGGGTATGGCGGGACTTTAACTGCGACGGACCCGATTCAATTAACAAGTTAATAAATCATATCGGGGTGATCGTGAATGGTGAGGGGGTTCTCAATTAACTTTAGGGGTTTAATTAATCCCATTTTGCGGAGTGGGGAGATTAGGTTATTAATGAATCTCAAATTAATCCATTAATACCCTTTTAACTGCATTTATGGTTATAATTAATTGGGGCGGGGTATATAATAATTTGGGGTTTTTAATATATATTTAAATAGTACGGGAAAGAGTAAATAGGGCGGGATTTATATACTACAAGTTAGAGATTAGTATGATAAATGAAATGAAAGCGCTAAGTTAAAACATTTAGAGTATACATTTAAACTTAGGCTTTAAAGTGAAAAAGGGGTTTTTTAGGTGATATTGTGCATTGATCCTAAGTAAAATAAGATTTTATTTAAGAAAATACTTTATGAAATCAAATGAATGGTTTATGGATGATTCTAAGTAGTTAGGCTTTTAAATTATTGGGCTGAGGTTCCGGTCTCTCCAGAAGTTAGAGAAGTGCTCTGAGCCCCTCCAATTTAGCAAACGCCTTAATGCTTAGGGGAAATTAGTGAATAATTAGGGAAAATGAGAAGGGGAGTTAATCATTGTAACTTTTCTTTGCTTATGATGTTTTCAATGTGATGTTTTCTTTGGCCTTGTGATGAAATGAAAGATTAACATGTTTAGAGACATCATTCATCACATGTATCATTCTGCAACATCATCTACCTACCCTACCTACTTTAAATTAGCATTTTCACATCTTTACTTGGGTGCACTTATACTTGCAAACCCTTATCAAATCTTCCTTTTATTTTACATGGCAAGCCTACCTAAGTCTGCACTTATTACATCCAAGGGCTTAGATTACACTATTGAGCTCCTTTTTATTTACTCTACCTATCTACTTATCTGCTAAGATTACACTATTTGGTCAAATATTTATTCTATATTTCTACAACATGAAATTGAAATATGAATGAACCAAGTTTAAAAAAATTGACTCTTCATGAGTTGTGGCATAAGTAACAAGTTGCACACAATTTGTTTATTATAGAAAATGAAAAAGTAGTGGCATTTAAACTTGCACACATTCCTGGTCTTTTTTTGTTTGGGGTTCAATTTTTCTCATTTTTTTGACCATCTTATTCTTTTTACTCTTTGATTTTTCTTTTAGGGTATACCCTCTTTACATTTTTTTATTTTTTTTTTATTTTTGAAAATATGGAAAACTTTTGCAACAAGAAAAGGTATGAACATATTACATAGTTCATCAAGTCAATCATGATATATGACACCTATTGGTATAGGAGCATAACCCTGGCTCCACCTGGGGATGGCTTTTCCTGGTGGAAAGACAAGAACAGTAGATCAAATGGTCCATGAATGACTTTGACTATATTCTGCAATCTTCTTCTTCTTGTTGCTTTATTGTATGTATGACAGTGACACTTTTGAAGCTTAGGGCCTTCTCTTCAGGCTTCAACTCCAACAAGTTACTATCCAATCCAAATTGTGACATTACTAAGGATATAGTATGTACATGTTAAAGTCAGAATACATTAAAAGGTTGGATCAAAGTAATGTTTCAACATCTGACCATTCACTGGCCCTTCTTCTGTTTCTGTGCCATCTAGGTTCTTCTGATAGTAAGTATTGTTTCCTTGTAAGGCATGGATAATAAAAGGTCCTTTCCATAAGAAGTCAAACTTCCCATGTTTTCCCTTACCCTCTCTCTTGGAACCCCATCTTGAAGCTGTCTCCAAGGTAGAAATCTTCTGCCTTGGTTCTTTTATCAAATATTTTCTTAATTTTTTTCTATAACACTTGGGATCTTTGATATACTTCCTCTCTAGTCTACTACCAATGGATGGTTTGGTTAATCCTCCAATGAATATCATTAGGCTCCACCTGAGCTTCTTGAAGTAATTTCATTATAGGAACTCCTAATGTGAAGGAAATACAGCCTCGATGCCATAGACTAACTCATAAGGACTAGTTCCAATAGATTTCTTGGTGGTGAGTGTGTCTGCCCATAGTGCATTTGTAAGTTTCTTGTGCCAATTTTTCTTATTCTCTTCCAATAATTTTTTAATAATATTAATTAAGCTCTTGGTGGAAGACTCAGCTAGACCATTACCTTGAGGGTAATAGGCTGTGGAATGGCCTAAAGTGATATGGTATTTGTTACAGAAACTTATCATTTTCTTGGATTTGAAGGCAGCACCATTGTCAATTATGATTTTATCAGGACAACCAAATCTAGACAATATGTTGGTTTCTAGAAATCCTATAATCACTGCGTCATTAGCTTGTCTGGAAAGAATGGATTCTATCCATTTGGTGAAATAGTCTGTGGCAGTGGGAATCCATTTGTGTTGGCCAGAAGCAGGAAGATGGATTTCTCCAATGAAGTCCAGGCCCCATTGTTGGAAGAGTTTTTCGGTGGAAATTGGCCTCAGGGGTAAAGGTAATAGTTTTCTCTTGCCTAAAAAAATTTGACATTTATGGAAAGCAGTGACAAATTTCTTTACATTCGTGAACAAGGTTGGCCAATAAAATCCAGCCCTTAGGATTTTGTCTGCAGTTGATTTCTAGTGAAGGTGTCTGCCACAGTCTCCTGCATGAAATTCTTGGAGAACCTTGTCAGCTTCTTCTCTTAATAAACAATTCAATAGAATACCTTCATGATTTTTCCAAAAGAAAGCATTATCTAAAATACAAAACTTTGAAGCTTTCATCTTTAAAAACATTTTCTTTGTTCTGGATAACCCTGAAGGAGCCTGCAGGTTTAATAGTACATAAATTATATCAGCATACTAAGGTGAATCTAAGAAGGCTTGGCTGATTTGTGGAGTCGCCATCTCCTGTTCATTATCCAGTTGATTAATATCCAGGGCTTGACAATTTGTTTCAGTCATGAGCTTGGCCAATCCTTGCCCTTTTATAAGCTTTGTAGGTTTTATTTCAATATCGTACTCTAATATAGTAGCTATCCATTTACCTCTTTTGCCCTCAATTCCATCCTGGGTTAGGATGTCTTTGACGACAACATTTGGTACATAGGCTATTACATGGGAGTACAATATGTAGACTTTGAAGTTTTTAATAGTTTTTCCAAGTGCAAAACCTTGTTTTTCCAATATTTTGTATTTCAATAATGCATCTCTAAGTGCTAGACTAAAAAAGGTTATGGGTTTCTCACATATTTGATCATCCTTTTGTAGTAGAATAGTTGTTATGGTGTGTTCTGATGCAAATGAAAATATTAGGAAGTCTCTATCAAACTTTGGACTTGTAAGGACCGATATTCTGGTCAAAGCCATTTTAATTTCTTCAAATTCTTGTTTGGCTTCTGCTGTCTATTTAATACTTGAATCATTTTTCAACATATTATTAAGCAATCTAATTAATTCAGCTAAGTTAGATATGAATCTTCTCAAAAAATTAATCTTTCCTAGGAAAGCTTGAAGTTATTCGACATTTCTAGGGTGGGGTATTTGTAGAATAGCTTCTATTCTAGCAGGATCAATTCTGACGCCATCTTTGGAAATGATATGGCCCAAGAGTTTACCTTCCTCCAGACCAAATAAGGACTTCTTAGGATTTAAAGAAATACCATATTTTCTGCATTTTAAGAATACTTGTTTTAGATGATCCAAATGTTGTTGATCTGATTACTTACTTCAGATGATCCAAATGTTGTTGATCTGATTTAGAAAAAACAATCAAGTCATCTAGATATATAACCAGGAAATTATGAATTTCTTTTGCAAATACTATGTCCATTGCTCATTGGAATGTTGCTCCCGTGTTTTTAAGTCCAAATGGCATTTTGACATACTTGAATGTACCCCATGGTGTTGTAAAAGCAGCTTTTTCTTGGTCATCGGGATGAACCAGAATTTGGTTATAGCCTGAAAAACCATCTAACAGTGAAATCCTAGAAGCACCTACTACCCTTTGTAAAATATGATCCATCTTGGGTAAAGGGTAATTGTCCTTCAAAGAAACCTTATTAACATTTCTTAAATCAACACATAATCTGATTTCTCCCGTGTTCTTCCTAGTAGATACTAGATTAGACACCCACTCTGAAAATCTGATAGGAGCAATTATCCCCACTTCATACATTTGTTTGATTTATTTTTCAATTAAGGGAAGCAATAGAGGGTTAATTCTTCTAAGTTCTTGTTTGAATGGTTTTTTATTTTCCTTCAAATGTATTGTATGTTGAATTATAGAGGTGTCATATGATTTCAGGTCTTCATAGCTCCAGGAAAAGACATCCTGGAATTCTCTCATTAGTTCAACATATTTTAATTTTTGGTCAGGAGGCAAAGATTTTGATAATTTGATCATTTTTGGATCCTCTTCTGTCCCTAAGTTATACTCTTTAATGTCTGCTTTTAATGGTTCCATCTTAGGTTTCTTTGGAATATCATTAAAATCAAAAATATCTTCCAAAGGAGTTAATCCTTTAGGCAAATGATTGTTTTTTAAATTGATAACTTCATATTCTCCTTCAAGAATCTCATCAATATCCATTTCTTTAAGGTCTTTCATTTCTTTGTTGGTAAACTTTGTCGGATGAAGCATTTGAATTACACTTTCTGCTGAAATGTCTGTTTCTATCTTATTTGTTTGATTAAACTCACTAATTGTATCTACATCTATGTTAATGCTAGAAAATTCTTCGTCTAAGGTTAAAAAATTGTTAATATGCTTATCACTATCAAATACTTTCCAGTTCTTCAAATTGTCAGGTATGGCTGGTCTGTGTCTAATCTCAGCTATGAATTGATGATTAGGTTCAAATGGTAATTTGCAAGTGCTGGCAAATATTGCTAGACTATGAGCTTGCAAGTTATGTTTCCTTGGGATTTTAGCAAGCTTAATTTCTAGAGATGTATTGAGAATCTCTATCACTGTTCCTCTGTAATATCTTAATTTGGGATCATTTGTTAGAAACTTCCCTTTGATCTGTTGAATTATTAAATCAGAATCTCCTAAGACAGATACTCTAATTGCGCCTAATTGTTTGACAAGTTTAAGACCTAGTAATAGAGCTTCATATTCTACCATATTATTGGTACACCTAAAATTTAATCTGTAGGCATGGCCTTCATCATGATCATTTTCAAGATTGTGCACCCAAACACCTACTCCTGCTCCTAATTTGTTAACTGAACCATCAAATTCTAAGTGCTAAAGGATCTCATGTTCATAATTAGTATCAGGAGTCTCAGGAATTTGTTTAATAGGAATATCTGGTTTTTTGCTTTCTTCTGTTTTCTCTTGGACATCTAATGTTTCATTGTTCTAAAAAATTTCTTGAATTTGAACACTAGACTTTTCACTTGTAATTTCTCTTGGTTTTGCTGCTAAAACTTTTAATTTAGTTGAGGAACCACTTTCAACATTGTAAAGAATGAAAGAATCCATATCATAGCGTACTGAGTAGATAGGGAAATTTTGGGGTTTCTCTTGACTACTTACCACATATTTCATTAAGGTTTCTCTATATAGTTTCTTAGGTTGACCAAACACTGAAATAGTAGCATAAGACATGTCCAATTGTAGAGATCCTTGGAGCTTTGCACCCCAAGGTTTGGATAATAGCATGCCATACTTTGGTGGAATATCTGCTACTACTATGTCCATTAAGATTGTTTTGGCAAGATATTGAACTAGCGATACACACAACTCTTTGATCAATCCTAAACATCTAACCTGACTTGAATAAAAAGAAAAAAGGTCTTTGTATGGCCTGGTGATGTCTAGGTCTAATTTCTCCATTACAGACTTAGGCATTAAGTTATGAGATGCACCAGAATCAAACATGGCATTATGAAGCATTTTATCATGTACGTTCAAACTTACATAGAGAGGAGGAATTCCTCTATCTACTGATTTCTCATTCACTTGAGGGCCAAAGATCAATTCAGGTTGGTCGTCAAAAACATTTACTAAGTCTTCATTCATAGAAATTTTGAGTGATCTATCGATTTGACTTCTATAGAGATCATGTTTAGCTAATTCAGACAATGGAACAACTATTTTTAATTTTCCTACTTTAGTCTCAAGATTAAAAGGTTTTTCAGTCTAAGTTCTTGTATTTCGGACAATTGGATTCTCTTTATCTATTGTGTTTTCTAAGTTTTTCTCCTTTTCAGGAGTGGGGTTATGATCTGAAGTTGTTTCCAAATCAACTTCTAGAGGTTCTTCCACATTTCCCTTAGAAGGAATAGAAGTGGAAAGTTGTCTATTATTGGGTTGATTATCGGATACATCTTCAATAATTGGGTTAGCAGGGTTAGGGTTTGTTCTAGAAAGAATATGTACAGGGGGGGTATTGGTCTTACCTTTGTTGGGTTGTTTTGTATCTTTCTGTCTGTTGATTTCAAGGACATCAATTCTTCTTCCCCTCAGATTATATCGTTTTTGGACTTCATAAATGGCTGTATCATATCCTCCCTAAAGTCAAATGATTTACCTAACTGAGTTTGGAATTGTTTAAAGATGTGAGCTTCTTAATCCTCCCGGGTCAAGAAAACTTGTTGTTCATTGTTGAGTCCCATCAAATTGATTTGAGTATCTTCGGTCGGTTCATCAAAAGTTGAGGCTTCAACATAATTTTCCTAGAATGGGGGCCTAATATTTTGGTCAGGCCCAGTCTTTCCAGTGTTCCGGTTTTGGGTTTTCTTGAAATTTGGATTTCTCCTAGTATTGCTTGGTTGACCATCCCAAGGGGATTTCCTCTCAATTGTTTCTACTCTATCTCCTAGCCTATCCACTCCTTTAATAATAGTATCCAATTTATGTTCAAAGGTCGAAGGTTCTTCTTTCAAAGGTATCCTCCTTTCACTTCTGGCTTTAACTCATTTAGATATCAGGTTGGCTTCAACACTGATAGCTATACTTTGCATATCTTCTAAGTTTCGAGGAGCTCTTTCCCTAAGTTGGTATGCCATATCAGAATCAAATCCATCAGGGAATTTGATCAATGCCAAATCTGGAGGAGGTATGAGGTTTTAAGGAATAGCCTAATAAACATTATTGAACCTAGTGTAGTAATCTTGCATGGTTTCTTGTGTTCCTCTCTTCAGGTTTTCATATTCTGATAAAATTTGGAGAGGATCTTTCTTCTTTTCCCATCTGTTCAAGAATGTTGTATAAAGAGCTTGTAGTTCATTGATACTATTTGCAGGGAGGGCTCTAAACTAGATTCTACCATCTCCAGTCAGACTTTGAACAAATATTCTCATTTTGACATCATCTGTATTAATTTCATATATCTCAAAGTAGTTTGTCATCTTTTTGGTATGTTGTTGTGCAGTATAAGTACCAGAGCCATCAAAAGGAATGATTTTACTTTCATCGTCTTGGTGCATAGCCCCTGGGTTGGAAGGTAATACCAGAGGAGCATATATGTTTGCCATTGTAGTAAATTGGGTTGAAACAACAACTGGTGTTGGTCTTGAAGTGGTGAATGGAGGGGTGGAAGGGGTGGCTTGAGGCTGGGATGTCTAAGGTGTTGATGATGAACTTGGAGAGGCTGTAGTGATCACAGAAAGTTTTGGTGTTCTTTCAGAGGTAAGTTCAGATTGAATGGAGTTCTATGGATGCCTATCAAGATGTTAAGTGACAACTTCAAGTGTAAGTTTTCGATAAATATTGGGTCATGAACTGTGCGGCTAACCCAAAGTAAAAAAAGGTTACAAATAAAGAAGTTTCAAAACAATCATCAAAGGGTTCGTCCTCAAGGTAAATCCACTTCACAAGGACAAGATCTTGATCTGTATAGAGGCCGAGAACTAGCAGAAATTTCTTAGCTTTCTTGCCTCCTAAGAATCCTAGGAATCAGATTAGGATTTTCAAACACGGGTGGGGGATTTGGATTAGGATTAGCTCTGGTGTAATGAGTCCTTTCTGAAACCAGGTTTCTTGGTGTATTTTTGGTTTTTTTCTCTAAATGGGTTTGAAAATACAACTTCAACAATATTTTTAAGAGGTTTTAGATATGGGATTTGAACTTTCTTAAAGACTTATTCGATAAGAGGAATTGATCAAGTATTTGAAACCAGATGTTCAATCCATAAAATAGACTGGAGATAGACTGAAGTAGGATTCATTTACTTATGTAATTGAAAAGCAAGAGAAGTTCAAAGGCTACCTAGCTAACTTCACGCTCGGTCTGTAGTTTATAAAGTAAACAATAGTAACAAACAAATTATTCAGGTTCCCCAGTGGAGTCGCCACTATGTTATCACTCAGATTTTCAAAGAAGTCGTAAGAAGGGGAAAGAGGTTTGAGGTAACCAAAAACCAATCTTTTAGACACAGAATCTAGCCAATATGTGTCCATAGAGGGCTCTCTCTTTAAGTTTTAGCTTTGTTTCGAAAGATATTAGGCTAGTTGTGAAGTTTAGGAGTTTTGTTTGAGTTTAGGTGGTGAGATTCACTAGCAGAAGGGTTGGAATGACTAGTTTAGGCCATTGGGCTAATGGAGTCAAAGAAAATGGCTTAACTGGATTAGGTTTCTTAACAAAGAATGGTTTTATAAGGCAAGATGGTCAAACAAGGAACAAATAAAGACTTAGAATAAATGGAATGGTTTCAAAATAGGTAAAGGGCAGTTAAGAATCCTTCAACCTATTTGAAAATGGAACTTGAATGATTACTAATAAATAGCAGTTAAGTATTATTTAATAAATAATCAAAATGAACAAACTAGAAAACATGAGCAATTAAGATTTCACTGTTTATCCTAATTCATAATAAAACATAGAGAATAATAACGATTGAAAACATAGTGCAATCAAGCATATTCCGAATTAGTATTTTTCGTTTATCATTCAGATATGAAACATAAATGATATAGGAAACAAGGAAAACTTTAAAACACAAGGTATAGAGGACTTATTGATCTGGTGTTTGATTTAAGAAATCTGTTGAAAGTACTTTGTATCAATTTTTTATCCAGCAAGCCATACAAAAGTTGGTCCAATAGCACTTTATTCCAAATAATCAATATTACAACAATGTCTAAGAATCCACCCTCAATACTCCAATTGAGGGAGTATTTATACAAAAAAATTTACAAAAAATATCTCATAACAAAGAGATATATTCTAGGATGACTAAGAACAAGTGACAAGAAAATAGAGACAACTAGTCTCGAAGATAGGAGAAAGATAAACTGATGTTGTGCTGTTCCTATTCTTGTTGAGTGTGCTGGAGGCAAGCCCTATGATTTGGTTTGCTGTTGTCTTATTTAGTAACTATGTGCTGGCTACCCTATTTTGACTTATACTCTTTACCTATTCTGATAATGTTTGACCTGATTGATCTCTATTCATCTTTGTTCATTACTCACTACAGTAAATAACTAAAATTTACATTTTACTAAGGATAAATTTACAAAATCTCCACTATGTCTTCCGACCACTTTGGCTCTAGCAATCTGTGTTTTTGAAATTTCCTCAGGGTCTCATCAATTTTTGTATATCTAAAGAATGTGGGCTGAATTGGGAACAAGTGTTTCAGCTCATGCTCGACATAGAATAAGTTCTCTAAGTTGTCATAGAGAACTCGGCCTGTGGGGTGTGCTTTTATTCCTAATGCACTTGTTGATGAACTAGTTTGATTGCCAACATATTTATTAAATTTATCTACATAATCTTTATGCTTCATTAATTTGTCATTAATCACTAATGGACTTGGTAGCCCTTTATTCTGCAAAATATCAAATTTCTCCATGAAAGCATTAATTTCCACCTGCATATCATGACATCTCTCTAAATTCTGCATCAAAGTTTTCTTGGTTAGCACCCTTTTGATTTCCAAAATGGTTCCTGTTCTATCTGTGATGCCCAACTCTTCAAGCTATTCACTATTATTGGTATTCAAAAAATGTATGACCCTGTTGGCTTCATCAGGCATTTGTCCTAATTGTGCTTTTATATTTTGAATTTCTTCCCATGCTGTCTTTACTAGATCAATTTGCTCAAAAATTACTTGAATGGATAGCCAAACATCATTTATGGATTGAGTGATGTTGGCCCAAAGAATTTTCTTGATTTCTGCCAGAGGCTTGTCAAAAGTGAGATCTTTTTCTAATGTTTTCACTTTATTTTCTAATGCTTTAATCTCCCTTGTTTTTTCCACAACGTTTATTTTTAAGAGATCATAGTTTCTTTCCATCTTAGCAAACTGTTCTTTTACCTATTTTAACACTGAAACTTGAATTTTCATGTCATCCATTGATTTTATTAATTCCTCTGTGCTCAAATTGGTATTACTGCCCTATGCTATCCTTTTTGTTCCTGTTACCACTTCTGGTGTGGCTGGTGGGATGTTTGGAGCCAATGTTGTCCCAAGTGTTGAGGGGACTGCTGTTGAGACTACTGGTATCACATTGGGAAGATGGGAGGTCGACTCTCGCTGCTGGTCCTTCAATTATTTTTCTAATGCCTACTCTGTATCACTCAGTCTCTCATTGAGTTTTAAAAGCAAATCCATCATTTCTTCTTCGGATTTCTGTTTTATGACCTCAGTAGTTTGTGGATGTCTTGAAGGAGGCAGCTTTAGTTGTTTCCTCAAAGCAGCAATATCTTCATCCTTCTTTTTTATTAATGCTTCTATTCCCTTTGCATCTTTGGGATCATGCCCCAATCCAATGATAATTTCTTCTAATGACTTTATTCCATTATCTTTGGCCTGAGAGGAGGCTTTTTCTAAGTTTAGCTGGGCAGTTGTATTATCCAAAGAATTTTGTAGCCTATGGGCCATCATTGCCTTACCAGTCAAGGTTGAATAGACAATTTCTCTAGTTTACTTGTGCAGTTTGATCTGATCCAAACGATGAATATCGTTTGCCAAGACCTCCAAGTTTGTTATGAGATAATCTACGACTGATTGAGGTTGTTGCACCTTTGGCTTGAAATAGCTCATTATCATCTTTCCTTCTTTAATGTCATAGGATGACATTAATCTTTACTGATTTGTGGGGGCCATTTTTAAATATTGATTGTAAATTTGAAGCCTCAATGGATCATTCCTGGCCTTTATCTCTGTGAATGTTTTCTTATATTTGAAGCCTCTTTACTTGGTGGTCTTAGGGATGATACTTCTGCATTATCTTATCTTTCTATCTCTTGCCTCTGTGAGCTAGTGGATGTTCCTCCCAATGGGAAAGTTTACTGGCTAACTACCCTTTCTTCCCTCTGACTATCTGTGGCTTCTTCAAAAAATTCCCTTTCTGACAGGGGATTTAGTCTTTTTCTTTTTGTCCCAGGCTATCCTGAAGGTCCACTGGTTGGGGTAGTAGTTTTCCTGTCTCTTTTCTTATTTCTTTTCTCATTCAGAGGAGTCTGTAAGCTTAGAGGTCCTTCTACATTGGTTTGAATTGGAGGAGTTCGCATTTTGACCTGTTCTTTAGAAGTTTCAAGTTGTTGAGACATTGTAGACTGTTCTGTGACCACTATTTCCTTGCCTTTAGATATTCTTGTGGCTGGTATGCTGATTTCCTATGGAGGTTGCTGAGAAGTTCTACCAATGGATGCACCAATTCTTGGCCTCTGGGATAGCTAAAATGGCACCTGCCCAAAAGAATCTAGGTCAAGATTTTTCTCAAGATCTCTCATAGCATTTTCTATATTGACCTACTCACTAACAACTTCTATTAGAGTCCCCTCTCTCCATTCATCCATATTTGCAAATTGTTCAATTCTGGGATCTTATGATGTATATATGGTGACAGCCTGTTTTTCGTTCTTCTATCACAGATAAAGTTATTAGGGTCATATGGCCTCCACCAAAAACTCTTTTGTAACCTAAGATGATCTTGTAAAAATATCTCTTCTTCTCTCCATACTTCTCTATCATTGCAAATATAAGGGCCTAATTGATTTTTGATTCTAAGCTGAGCTTTCTGTAGAGCCTCTACTTTACACCTACTTATCTACAGTTTTCCTCAATCTTTCCTTATCTTTCCTTATCTTTTGCCTCATTTTCACCATAAAACCACCCAGATCATTACATTAGGTGTTATTAAGCATGATTAAGTAAGTTTTGCTAATGGATGACTATTTGTTTAGATTTTGACTTACTTGCAGGCATCCTGCAGCTTTCTGGTGATCCTGCAGCTATCTGATGATCCTGCAGCTATCTGAACATCCTGCAGCCTTTTTGTTAAACGCTATGTTCCACATGTCGGTTTGCTAGATGAGCCACATGGGCACTTAGGTGTCAATGTGCTCGAGGTTCCTGTCCTATTTTTCCAGCCATCCACGTCATATTTGTCCACGGTCAAAGCAGGGCAAGTCACGGTCAACTCAAGGCAGTTTAGCAGTGATTGTGAGCTGCTTGGTCACGTCATCCTAAACGGTGATTTGTCCACGTTCTACAGATGGCAGGGGACATGATCCAACATGGGATTCATTACCCATGACGACAGAACCACTAACTCGTCCACGCAGCCGCATGAAGTGTCAAAGAACCATGAATACGCATAACAGTCATTTACTTTTCAGTTAATTAGTTGCACGGATAGGCTATCTTAGAAACTTCTATAAATAGCTGCGTCTGTGTACGCTCATTAAGCTTTTTATCAGTTGTATTTTGATGAACCTGTGTTACATTTTCAAGCATTTTAAACTCTGTTTTTAAGTGCTATTCTAGCACTCTGTTTTATACATTTTCTGCAATGAAGAAATAGACATAGCATTGTTTTGAAGTTTCCAGATCTCTGAGTTTTCCTTGTGGCTGAATGGACAAAGGGCCCCTGCTCATTTCTGCCACTGTAAAGTATTTTATGTGCAGTACCTTTTTCCTTATTTGTTTATTTCCTTAAGCATGTATAGTTTCCTTTATTTGTTTTTCTTTCTTTCAAGCTGATCAGTGTTATTTCCTTGCAGATTTCTTTTAGCCCGGGATTTGTGTGTGTATTTGCTTTAATGTCTAATGGTAGTTGCAGTTGTCTTATTCATTATGCTGCCCTCTTTACTCTGTTTTTCTAGATTAGCTTTAGCATATTTTTACAAGTTGGATGCTAACTAATTTATGCTCTCTTTATCATGAATAGCTTATCTTTCAAGAGAACAGAATATTGATTAATTGCAGCTTGTATTTGAGTAGATTTGGCTTGTGATACTAACACTTTTTCCACTTGCTTACACACAATCACATATGTAGGAGCAGTATGTTGGAAAAGGTTGAGTAGTGTTACAATTTGTCACTTAAAGTAGATTAGAGTTTTTATCAATTCTTGGATTTGTCTTCAGCTACCTTCTAATCGTGTTTTATGCAAATACGCAGTAGAAGCAGAGAGTTAGAAGGAGATTATCATTAACATCAATCCTTGAAGTGATTTTCTTATTTCTTTTATTTGCAGCAGTATGGATAGAGACTAATGCCATTAGATTGTGGTCATTTACTTTCAAGCCATTTACTTTCAAGTCATTTTGATTTATTCATTCTTTTCAAGTTCTTTTATTTCAGCAAGCAATTAGAAATCACCATCACACACACTTTCACTCATATAGAAATCACTTTCACACACTTGCACTCATTTGTCTATAATCCTCATTCCATTTTAGGAAGATAAGTTAATCATAAACAACCCCCCTAAAAACAACAAAAGCTCTAAGAAAGCTACTTAAGTACATATAGTACACCCTCACTTCATCAGCTTACGAGCCCCGGGTTGACAATTAATACTAGCAATTTAGATAACAATAAATTGACTAAACATTTTGGCGCCGTTGCCGGGGAAGTGAAATTAAGTAGCCATACTTAGAAAAAAAAAACATAAAAAAAAATTTTCAAGAAAAGAAGTTAATAACCCATCTAAGTATGCTCTCCTCTTGCACTTTGAAGTGATCTGGAGGATCAGAAGGAGAAAGTTATTAATTTGATAGTTTCTTGAGTATGCTCTCTTCTTGCACCTTGAGTGAACTGGAAGATCAGAAAAAGAACTATTAACTTGACTTGAAGGAAAAAAAATAAAAAAAAAATGATATGCATAGAGCTAGAGATTCTAGGGGAAGGTTTTTAGCTAGAGGTTCAATTTTTACAAGTCCATCTGCTTCAAGAGAGAGACAAGAAACACCTTCCTTATCCCCAACCAATACTCCTATTCAAGAGCCAAGAGTGGACTCTCCTACACCTTCTATTGAATCTGAACTAGGAAGAGACTCTTCCCTTTCTCCTACAGAAAGACCAATTGTAATTGAGGAAGTAGAAACATCCGAGGAAGAAGGAGAGACCTTTTCTCATTCACCCTTTGTAGAAGAACCAGAAGATCTTGAAAACTCTAGGAGAACCATCATGGCAGATGAAGAAGTAGGAGGTAGAGGTAGAGGAGGTAGAGGAGGAAACAATGGAGGTGGTAGAGGTCCCATTGGAGGAGGAAATAGAGATGGCGATAATTCATTTGGGTTCCCTATCGTTGATGAGGATTCCAGAGCCACCATGAAAAACATATCACCATCTGTCCTCCCTAATTTCCATGGATTGAGATCTGAAGATCCTGAAACATTCTTATTTGAGTTTGAAGTGGTATGTCGAACCTATGACTATCTAGATGACTCCAAAAAACTCAAATTGTTCCCTTCAACATTAAAGGATCAAGCTTTGAGATGGTTCATGGGGTTGGGAACTCAAACCATTAGGACTTGGGATGTCATGAAACAAACATTTTTGGATAGATATTTGGATTATTGTATGCCTACTAACCACAAGGACGAGGTTTTTAAGATGATACAAAAAGAAGATGAGAGCTTAGAAGATTTACTTGAAAGATTCCAATATAATTTGAAAAGAGCAAAAATGAGCACCTT
>APFE031161484.1:650188-758803 GCA_000404065.3 Pinus taeda | reverse complement strand
AGTTTCTTTTACTTGTTTTCCTTTCTTTCAAGCTGATCAGTGTTATTTCTTTGCAGGTTTCTTTTAGCTCGGGATTTATTTTCATGTGTGTGTATTTGCTTTAATGTCTAATGGTAGTTGCAGTTGGCTTATTCATTATGCTGCCCTCTTTTACTCTGTTTTTCTAGACTAGTTTTAGTGTAGTTTTACAAGTTGGATGCTAACTAATTTATGCTCTCTTTATCATGAATGGCTTATCTTTCAAGAGAACAGAACATTGATTAATTGCAGCTTGTATTTGAGTAGACTTGGCTTTTGATACTAACACTTTTTCCACTTGTTACACATAATCACATATGTAGGAAGCAGTATGTTGGAAAAGACTTAGTAGTGTTACAATTTGTCAAATTAAAGTAGATTAGAGTTTTTATCAATTCTTGGATTTGTTTTCAGCTACCTTCTAATCGTGTTTTATGCAAATACGCAGTAGAAACAGAGAGTTAGAAGGAGATTATCATTAACATCAATCCTTGAAGTGATTTTCTTATTTCTTTTATTTGCAGCAGTATGGATAGAGACTAATGCCATTAGATTTTGGTCATTTACTTTCAAGTCATTTACTTTCAAGTCATTTTGATTTACTCATTATTTTCAAGTTCTTTTATTTCAGCAAGCAATTAGAAATCACCATCACACACACTTTCACTCATATAGAAATCACTTTCACACACTTGCACTCATTTGTCTATAATCCTCATTCCATTTTAGGAAGATAAGTTAATCATAAACAACCCCCCTAAAAACAACAAAAGCTCTAAGAAAGTTACTTAAGTACATATAGTACACCCTCACTTCATCAACTTACGAGCCCCGGGTTGACAATTAATACTAGCAATTTAGATAACAATAAATTGACTAAACACTTTCTTCTTGGCATTACAAAAATGGAGGGCCTAACTTGTCCTGACGATGAACCACACTGGTTGGTTCGAAATGCGTCGACAAATGATTTTTTATGTGATTTTTCCGAAATTATTCTCTAAACAAGATTATGGATCACAGAAGTCTAAATTCCTTAAAAATGGACTAAGTCTATATGTAGAATTTGTCTAAAGTATTCCAATGCAAACAGTCTCATTGGAACATTCTTTGGGAGCTGAAAAGGGCAGAGCTTACACCCATAGATTCGGATTTCTGTATGATTCTTGTACACATACCAATCACCTATTCTGTACTGCTTATAGAGTTGGAGGATATTCTTTATATCACCATTGATCCTAGGAGTGGAAAATCCTGTCAATAAAGTGGTTGTTGGATGCACAAATAGATCAATGAACTCATTGTAGGTGTAAGGGGACTCAAGAGTATTATGGAAAATGGGACTCCAAAATATGACAGACCTGAGATTTCCTTTCATGTCAAGCTTCCTGACAGGGAAAGGAATGTTCTCTGATTGATAATATAACATAAGATGGTAGAAAAAAGTGGTGTATTTGAAGACTCCTTCATTGTCAAGTCTTAGCATTTGATCATGGATTTATTGGCAATGTAGGAGGCATAGTCATATCTAATAGCAAGAGGCTGTCTAGGAGTAAAATTGATAACAACACTAGAGTTACATCATCAACAAACTCACTAGTGTTGAATCCCACGATTAAAGATATCATATCAACTATGAGTCTTCCAGTATCTATGAAGAAAGTCTACAGATAAGGAGGTGGGCCCTTAGGCTGATGTTTCTCTAACTTGAAGGTTTGACAGATACGAATGAGTTCTGATTGCGACAATTGAGTGGATTTTTCAAGTAAATACTACATAGAAAGGAGAGTGAGAGCTTGAACAGGGGAAAATTGCAACATTTCATTAATGGATTAAGCAGTTATGGGGAAAATGACTTTTTGACTTGGGGACATAACAGCTCTATGACTGGGGTCATAATTGGCACAACATTGATGAATTATATCTGGGAAAACATGGATTGAAGGGAGGAAATGCATGGAAAGGTTAGATTCCCATAGTCCTATGATGTCTGAGCCATTTAAATAGTTTTCGCTGGCTTGACAAAAGACCTTAAGGTGGTTTTTATCAGTGGATAGGTGTTTTATCTTAAAATCTTTATCTACAAGAGGCTGATAGTCTTGGTCCTTATGATGGGTATTGATTAGTGCAACATTAAAAACAACAGGGGTTTCCATTTTTGGTTCTTATGGATTCAAAAATGGAATTTGGGTTTTTTGTGAGAAAATAGGCCAAATAGCAGGTTTGGGGACTTATATGGCAAATCACAGACTGAACTAGAAATGAATTTGGCTTTACTCTGTGGAATTTACAGTGTGAAACTAAAATTTGTAGGGTTTTGGTGGAATTTAGATAAATACCTGTATCAAGGAAGCGAACAGTGCCAATACAGGAAGGATAACAGGTTCTAGGCTGCGCCACTGCAAGTTTCATAACCAGGTGGTGGTTTGAAAGCTCGAATAGTTGACTTGGAGGTTGTTTTGCATGGGAGCACGGGTCACAACATATAACAATGAAAATGACATTTTGTTCGTTTTATTTAACAAAGTCAAGGTTGGCGGGGTTTTTTGGATTATCAGGCGACTACCGTAGGCGGGGAAATGATTTTTTGTCCTTTATGGAGGGCGGTAAGCGGTATGGGATCGCACCTCTTTTGGAGTTAGGCGGTATTTGGCCGAGGGCGAGCGATCACATAGACTGCCTGACGCGTGGCGGGAGTACGGGGGGAAACCCGCCTGGTGATCACGCGTTAAAGCTTGGTCACCAAGGGGGTACTGATATCAGCGATGATCGTTCGATGATGGGGGAGTGATCAGATGGTGAACGGGTAGTGGGGTACGGTGGGACTTTAATTGCAGCAGGCCTGACTTAATTAACAAGTTAATAAATCATATCAGAGTGATCATGAATGGAAGGGAGGTTTTTAATTAACCTTAGGGGTTTAATTAATCCCACTTTGCGGAGTGGGGAGATTAGGTTATTGATGAATCTCAAATTAATCCATTAATCCCTTTTTAACTGTGTTTATGGTTATAATTAACCGGCACATGGTATATCATAATTTGGGGTTTTTAATATATATTTAGATAATATGGGAAAGGGTAAATAGGGCGGGATTTATATAATACAAGTAAGAGATTAATATGATAAATGAAATGAAAGCGCTAAGTCAAAAAATTTAGAGTATACATTTAAACTTTGCTTTAAAGTGAAAAAGGCGTTTTTTAGGTGATATTGTGCATTGTTCCTAACTAAAATAGGATTATACTTAGGAAAAGACTTTATGAAATCAAATGAATGGTTTATGGATGATTCTAAGTACTTAGGCTTTTAAATTATTGGGCCGAGGGTCCGGTCCCTCTAGAACTTAGAGAAATGCTCCGAGCCCCTCCAATTTAGCAAATGCTTTAGTGCTTAGGGGAAATTAGTGAATAATTAGGGAAAATGAGAAGGGGAGTTAATCATTGTAACTTTGTTTTGCTTGTGATGTTTTTCTTGGCCTTGTGATGAAAGTGAAAGATTAAGACATTTAGAGACATCATTCATCACATGTATCATTCTGTAACATCATCTACCTACTCTACCTACTTTAACCTAGCATTTTCACTTCTTTATTTGGGTGCACTTAGATTTTCAAACCCTTATCAAATATTCCTTTTCTTTTACATGGCAAGCCTACCTATGTCTGCACTTATTACATCCAAGGGCTCACATTACATTATTGAGCTCATTTTTATTTACTCTACATATCTACTTATCTGCCAAGATTACACTGTTTGGTCAGATATTTATTCTCTATTTCTACAACATGAAATTGAAATATGAATGAGCCAAGTTTAAACAGTTTGACTCTTCATAAATTGTGGCATAAGTAATAAGTTGCACACAATTTGTTTATTAGAGAAAATAAAAAAGTAGTGGCATTTAGAGTTGCACACTTTCCTGGTCTTTTTTTTGTTCGGGGTTCAATTTTTCTCATTTTTTGGACCATATTATTCTTTTTACCCTTTGATTTTTCTTTTAGGGTATACCCTTTTTACATTTTTTAAATTTTTTTTATTTTTTGAAAATATGGAAAACCTTTGCAACAAGAAAAGGTATGAACATATTATAGAGCTCATCAAATCAATCATGATATATGACACCTATTGGTATAGGAGCATAACAATTTTCACATGAAGTTTTGCTTTTATTTTTCTTTTATTAACGCAACTCTCATCTCTGATAGGAACTGGCCCAAAATTTTCCTCATATGAGGAGGCCGTGCATGTGCTCAGTGACTCTCTCTACTTTTTTTAGCTGGATGAATATTCATTTAGCGAGCTCTATGATTTGAAAATTATAGAGCAAATTGAATGCTTCAACATATACTATGTAACTTTTTATCCTGGTAATAAAAAGTTTGATTTTTTTCTTTGGAAAAAAAAAAGCTCATCAACAAATTCATTAGTGGTGCAGCCCAAAATACATGATATCACAGTCACAATTTGCTTCCCCTTTTGAGAGAAAATATAAGAAACATATGGAGGGGGATCTTTAGGAATGTGATGTTCTTCTACAATGAAGGTTTGGAACAATCGTGTCAGATTTGATGGACCTAACTTGGTGTATTGTTCTAACAAATCTCCAATTGAGAGTGGGGTTAGCTTTGGTCCTGGTTGAAATTGTAACATCTAATTGATGGATTTAGTTGTGATAGTAAACAAAACCTTTTGGTCATGGGACATTATGGCTCTATGGCTGGGAATGTAACATGCTTGGCACATATGGAAACTTTTTTGGAAGATATGTACTTGGGGAAACTGGTATCTGGGAAAATTGGAGTCCCAAAAGCCAATGTCATCTGATTTGTTAAGGTATCTATCTTTGCTCAAACAATGAATTTTGAGCAGCAGCTCATATGCAGTTGTATCTTTGATTTGAAAATACCTATTTGCTAGGGGGAGGTGGTCTAGGTCCAAATGTGGGATTGTGATATGTCTAACATCCATGGCGATAAGGGTAGCCATAATTCAGTTCTTATGGATTTGAATTAGGCTCTCACAGGTTTTACTCAGAGGTTTTGATGGAAAATGGAAACATTCAGAAGGGTTTGGTCACAGGTTTTTAAATTTAAAGTATTTTTCAATTAATTTTACTTAATTAAAATAGTTCGTAGGCTGAACGTTTCCAAATTTGAATGGGTGAGTGGTAATTCATGGTGAAATACCTGGAATGAGGTGAATTGTCTATAAATTTGGAGTTCACGATAGCTGCAAAAGTTCAAATGGATTTGGTACAGACTGAAAGGTCGATTGGGATCTCTGTAACTTCCTCACGAGCGAATTCAGAGTTCACAGGTGTCGCATTGGTTTGCATAGGTTCACAGAGAAAATGAGTGAAAAAGTGAGAAAAGGGGATTCTTGGCCCTTCTATGGCACAACAGTTACTTTTTGGCAACAAATTTTATGAATGAACAATAGGTGGTTTGGCGTGAGCGAGGAGGCGGTTTCCCAGGCCATCACGCTGCTTTTGTGGCGAGGGAGGTATTGAGGAGGGGTCACCCGATCTACTCCATAGCATGACACGTAGCAGTCGGGGGTTCAGGGAAAACCGTTTTATCGGGCGGGTAACGGTCGACCATCAGGCTTGGTCAATATGGTTGTGGACCATCAGATGAGGGGGATGGTGATCGGACAATAGGTGGGTGGAGAAGATGCATGGATGAAATGAACTGAGGTGTCGAGGGAGGGCCAGAGCTTTAATCTGACTAGAGGCTCCCTCTCTGTTTATCTTGGGATTTTTTTCCTTATTTTGAGGAGTCTGGATGATAAGAGGGGTACTCATGGTTGCTTCTTGTTGTGGTACCTATAAGAATGAGCTTTCATCAAGCTACCTCTCTAAATCAATCAAGGTGTTTTCAATATCTACCTTTGTACTATCCATGTGTATAAGAGTGTTCTCCAACCACTCAAATTGATTGGCATATCTTTCTATCTCAGGTATGGGGTGATGAATGTAAGGCCCCAATTTGACCTTTTGTTTAAGTATGGTCATGAATCCTTGAGGTTAATATCTCCACATAATTTTTTTTTAGAATTTCATTTCTTGAAAAATGAGATCTTTTTTGTGCCCTGCTCTTGCAGAATTATAGATGATAGGGCCCAACTGATTTTTGACTTTAAACTGGGTTTTCTTCTTGGCCAAAACAAAATTGACTTCATCATAGTTCATTATTTTCCTATAATACTCCAGAGCAAATAACCTCATGGGGAGGTATCTGGATAGTTTATATGGTGCAAGTTGGCAACCATAAATTCTTATTTCTGTGTGGTTTTGGTAAAGGTACCAATCACCCACTTTTCTTTACTTGGATAGCTAGAGGACTCTTTTTATCTCTAGACTTATTTTAGGTGGAGGATTTCCTGTCAACATGGTCATTACAGGATGAACAAAAGAATCAATTAAGTCTTTATAAGTGTATGGTGATTGATACTTGTGGAATAATGGTGTCCAGAATATGACAGACCTAGGCTAGCCTCTAGTATCAAGCTTCTAGAGAGTGAAAGGAAACTTGTCTAGCTGAAAATACAAAAATAGATGGTATAGTACAGATGAGTATTTGAATACTCTCTCATTGTTCATTCTAGTAAACTGTTCATGCATTCTTTCAGCTATGAACTGGGCATAATCATATAGGGTAGCAGGAGGTTGTCCTGGGGTGTAAATCGACATGAAGGTTAGGACAAGTTCATCAACAAATTCATTAGTGGTGTAGCCCAAAATACATGATATCATAGTCACAATTCGCTTCCCCCTTTGAGAGAAAATAGCAGAAACATATGGCGGGGGATCTTTAGGAATGTGTTGTTCTTCTACAATGAAGGTTTGGAATAATTGGGCTAGTCTTGATTAACCTAACTTGGTGTATTGTTCTAACAGATCTCCAATTGAGAGTGGGGTTAGGTTTGGTCCTGGTTGGAATTGTAACATCTCATTGATGGATTCAGCTGTAATAGTAAACCAAACCTTTTGGTCATGGGACATTAAGGTTCTATGGCTAGGGATGTAACATGCATGGCACATAGGGACAATTTCTGGGAAGATATGTACTTGGGAAAACTGGTATCTAGGCAAATTGGAGTCCCAAAGGACAATGTCATCTGAATTGTTCAGGCATCTATCTTTGCTCAAACAATGAATTTTGAGGAGGAGCTCATATGTAGTTGTATCTTTGATTTGAAAATCCCTATCTGCCAGGGGGAGGTGGTCTAGGTCCAAATGGGGGGTTTTGATAGGTCTAACATCCATGGTGATAGGAGTAGCCATTATTCAGTTCTTCTGGATTTGAATTAGGCTCTCATAGGTTTTACTCAAAGGTTTTGACGGAATCTAGAAAAGTTTAGAAGGGTTTGGTCACACGTTTTTAAATTTAAAGTATTTTTCAATTAATTTTACTGAATTAAAATACTTTACAGGATGAACATTTCAAAATTTGAATGGGTGAGTGGTAATTCGTGGTGAAATACCTGGAATTGGGTGAATTATCTTCAAATTTGGAGTTCACAGCAACTGTAGAGGTTCGAATGGATCTGGTACAGACTAAAAGGTCGATTAGGATCTCTGCAACTTCTTAAGGAGCAAATTCAGAGTTCGTAGGTGTCACATTGGTTTGAAGAGGTTCATAGAGAAAATGAGTGGAAAATTGAGAAAAGGGGCTTCTCGACCTTTTTATGGCGCAACAATTAATTTTTGGTGGCAAATTTTATGAAGGAATAGTAGGTGGTTTGGCGGGTTGAGTGGGGAGGCGGTTTCCCAAGCCATCACACCGCTTTTGTAGTGAGGGGGATATTGAGGACGGGTCACCCGATCTACTCCAGAGTGTGACATGTAGCAGTCAGAGGGTTGGGGAAAATTGCTTTATCAGGCAGGTAATGATCGACCATCAGGCTCAGCGGATATGGCTGTGAACCATCAGATGAGGGGGATGGTGATCGAATGGTAGTTGGGCAGAGAAGATGCACAGATGAAATGAACTGAGGTGTCGAGGGGCAAGAGCTTTAGTCTTTGGCATTTTGGGATTAATTAAGACTTAATCCTAGGTTTAAATCGATCGGGTGGGGTTAAATGATAGGATTAATTTAGGCTTATCTATTTTGTCCGGATAAAGCGATAAATAGTATATTTTATATTAAAACTAGGGGTTGGGGTATTTGTTTATGAGATTTATTTAATATACGGGAAAAAGGTATTTAGATAGTTATATAATAAAGTTACAAATTAATATGAAATTGGCGGAGTGAACCTATCCATAAGCATAATGTAAAATTTTTGCATTTTATTTCATATATTTGATACTTAGGATAAAGTACTTTTTGTGGGTTTTTGGAATGAAAAGGGTTTACATGGGCATTTTTACTTCTCCTAGGCAAATAAAGTTTAACCTTAGGAAAAGGGGTTTTACTAGGCTAATGGGGGAAATGAAGGGAGATTAATTTTATGAAGGGGATTCTAGCACTTGATGTCCATAAGTCATTAAGTCGAGGGTCCAGTCCCTCCAAAATTCAGAGAAATTCTCTGAGCCTTTATGGCTTGAAGGATTTAAAGGACTAGAACATATTTATGGATAGGAAATTAGTAATTAAATGTGTGAAATGATTGGTGGGGAGTTAATCAAATCAACTTGTAAACCATTGTTCCTACTTCCTTTACTACTCATGCACATTGAAATATGTAATTAAACATGATATAAGTGCTTTTGTGCAATCAACTTCATACTTCAACAACCTTTCTTCTACTTACCCTTTACTTATTCCAACATTTTCTATTCATTTTAATTGGATGCATTTAGGCAAGAAAACCCTTATCAATCCTTTTATTTTAAGAAGTAAACTAT
The DNA here is from genome assembly GCA_000404065.3 of Pinus taeda. NCBI lineage: Eukaryota > Viridiplantae > Streptophyta > Pinopsida > Pinales > Pinaceae > Pinus > Pinus taeda. The sequence continues at coordinate 749,931 of APFE031161484.1, read as the reverse complement.
CTAATTCTAACCTTATATCATCCAAGGGCTCAGATTAAACTAATAAGCTCCTTTTATTTTCTCTAACTATCTAATAGTCTGCCAAGATTGAATTGTTTGGTCAGATTTTATTCTCTAAGTATAAACATAAAATCAAAGCATGATACAATCAAGATTAAACAATTTGATTATCATGGATTGTGGTCATGAATAAAAAACTGCACACAACCATTATTATGCATAAAAGTAAATAGTAGTGGCATTTAGACTCGCACACTTTCATGGTCTCTTTTTGTTTTTGGGGTTCATATATTTTCATTTTTTGACCTTCTCTTATTCTTTTTGTCCTTTGATTTTTCTTTTAGGACATACCCTCTTTACATTTTTTAAATTTTCAATATGGAAAACATTTGCAGAAAGCAAAGGTATGTACAATATTACAAGACTCAACCTTAGCCAATTCAAAATGATGAATCCTATCACTATAGGACCCTAACAGGATCAAATTTTGGTAATACCAAGGAGAGAATGAACCATTGGATCACTTCATGTCTAGAACATATCATGACCATTGGATTGCAAGTTACAAATGTACATACTAAAGAAACACACTTTACCTAACCCTACACTAGATCAAGTTATACTTAACTATTTCTTGTGTGTCAAAATATCCTAACATTTCTTAGTATATGATACAATGATCCATTACAAACAAGTTGCAATGGAGGTTTCTTTATCTATATACAACTAGAAGGAAAATTACAAACTAAAGGAGAATGATATTGTTGAATGTATGAAGAAGATTGTAGTGATGCAATCAACAAGTGTGCAACAAACAAAAAAATCAGTGAAATACATAAACGCCATGGATAAAATTATTGATGAATTGCATAATCAGTTATCCATAATGAGCAACAAAGGCATGAGGGAGATAGAGGAACAACATACAAATTTTTTAAAAGTTCAGGCCACATATGATGAAAAAATTAGTGAACTTAAAGAGGAGTTGAGAAGAAGACCAAAGGTTCCCAACATACCTCCATTGGAAAATTCAAATACTTCTAAGGATAAACTAGTCAAGTTATTGAAAGAAAAATATAGATTGACTAAAAATTTATAAACTAAAATTGCAAATGAATCTACAAATCAGGAATAATAGAAGGATGAATCACGGGTTTAAAAATACAAGAAAACAATGATTAAGTTGGAGAAAACCTATAGTAGGAAAGCTAATAAGTTGAAAGAGAAATGCCTTGAAAATACCCACAAAAAAGAGGATATTAAAATACTTGAAATGGAAAAATATCAAAATTTTTTAGACGGTGGTATTGAGAGTGTGGATAAAGGTAAGGGTGAAGGTAAAGGTACAAGTTAGGATAGAGGAGTAAAAAAATGTCATCAAAGGACTTGGAGGAATCCAAGATAAAAGCATGAGTGAAGTTTTTATATACCACTATCTCAACCATCAAATTTGTGGGTGATTTGTATGCCTCAACCCTATGGAAGGATGTGTTATACCACCATTCAGCCAAAGGCAACCATTTGACTCATTGTGTCTGTTTATCAGATACAAATCAACAAAGACATCCTTCCAAATGTTTGTTTACTATCTCAGTTATCCCATCAGATTGAGAATGATAAGATGAGTTATGAGCTAACTGAGTACCAAGACAATAAAATAATTATGTCCAAAAATTTCCAGAGAAAATGAGATCTTTGTCGCTTACAATAATCTTTGGGTTTCCATGTGTCTTTTGAATTGCCTCCATAAAAACGGTATAAACTATACTGGATTTAAATGGATGAGATAATGCACAAAAGTGTGCATACTTGGTAAGTCTATCAACTACCACCATGATGACACTCTTTCCTTTGGACTTGGGTAAAATTGTGATAAAATCCATTGAAACCTCCTCCCAACATTGACTTGGAATGGATAAAGGTTATAATAGACCAGGGGTCTTAATTGTTTCAACTTTATTTTGTTGGAAAACTAAACATTCCGCCACAAACTTTTGAATATCAGATTTAAGGCCATCCCAAAAAAATTCCTTCTTAACCTTATGGTATGTTTTTAAAAATCCCAAGTGCCCTCCTTTGGGAGAGGCATGCAATTCCATAAGAATTTTTTGTTTGAGTTGGGTATTCTAACATAGGTATAAACGATCTTTGTACCATAACGAATCAATTTTCTAGTTAAATGTATCAGATGTATTGGGATCTTGTTGTAACTTTTGAATGAGTCCCCACACTTCTTTGTCATTCTTCCATTCATCCCTTGCTTCATTTATCCAATGATCTAATAATGAGATCTTAAACAATTATTAAGGTATTACAGACTCATGTGCATGGATATGCCTATGTTACTTTATGCAATGGATCGATAAGGTTGCGAAATTCTTAGAAAATGAAGCAGTAAAAGATCATAATAGAAAAACACATATAAACACATCAAATTTAATAAGGAGTTCACCCAATACTCCTGGGCTACATCTCCTGGTCTAGCCTTTAGTGATGACCTCTCTATTATGTCTTCAAAACAGATGTTTACAAAACTTTTAGCTCAACTTGAGTCTCAACACACAACAGATACAACAACAAGAGTTTTTCTTGAACCTTTCTAGCCTCTCTGAGTACATAGAATCACTCTATCACTCTCTGTCTCTGTCTTTGCTCTGTCTCTTGGCACTAGCTCCTCTGTCTTTTGTTTTCTATGGCTTTAAAGCCAATCTATGTAGCCTGTTCGTTTCCTCTTCTCAGATTTTTGTCTCCTAGCCTCTATCCACTTGAATCCCCCTTCTGAGTGTTAATGATCACTGCATAACGTCTCTATGGGAAGTGGCCACCTATTCCGCAACAGATGAGTGCATCGGGACTTTTAAATCCTTGAAATGACCATTCTCTATTTTACACAGAGAAATGCGTTCAAACATAGGAAAAATCGGCAAAAAACTGTTCATTCGGACTTCAAATGTCTTCAAATCCGATCTATTCTCTTATCAGGTCTACCTGTAAGTCACTATCGCATGTTGCAATTGCCTTGAGTCATGGTTTCCATTTTCATTCTAAAAGTACGTTAAAACATTGAAAATAAGGCAAATATGGCTTTATGCAGACTTGAAATGTTACACGTTTTTATTCCCAAACCCCTTCAGGTTTGGGTTTCATCGCATTGACACTTCCCTACACATTTCGTTTAATAAACGAAATGTTCAAAAATACATTAAAAAGGTCATTTGGAAGATCTCAAATCTTATGCAATAGTGTTTATATTTCCATCAGGTCCGACTAATCGCATTGCATATATATATGTATAATCCCTGGTCTATTGTGTTTGCCGATTGCGATTCTGCAATGCAATGTGGGTTGTCGATCTACATGCTTGATCGATGGTCTTCGTTAACTTTGTTGATCGCCATCACAAGTTCCACAGGGTCTCCATCGATAACCTTTGATAGCCTTTGCCGATTCCTAATTGCTGATCAAATTTGGACCGTTGATCAGCCAGGTCTGATGGCTACTATGCATTCACTGTTGACTCTGACAATAGTTCTGTTTTCACTATTTTCTTGTGTTATTTGCCTCTCGATAGTGTTTTTCCGCCATTTTGAAGGTTCCCTTTATGGGATGGTTTTGATCTTTTAGTGATTTTAAGAAGATTTCGAAGACTTAGAGAGGTTTATAGGATCCATTTGGATCACACCTTCCCACTGAAAAAGGATTTTGGACCACAAAAAGTTGGTTTTCAAGCATTTCTCAAGTGAGGATATAGCTTCCTCACTTGTCCAATCTCTATCCACTTTGCACTGCTTGGTTTTGAACCTTTGAGCCCAATTCTAAGGTACTCAACATCCACTCTACGCGTAGTTCTTACCTTCCTATCCATAATTGTATCTTCCTGCAGCTAATTGAGATGTTTAGGCAACAGATCATCAATAGAAGGCAATTGACTTTGCTCTTCAGGATATTCAATTAATGAAGGTTCAAATAGCCTTAAATTTTTTCATTTACCCTTGAATAGATGTGCATGTACACGTGAAAATCAAGGCAGAAAGCGTTTTCACCAAATTTTTCAAGTATCTTGAAAGGCCCATACCTTATTGGCATCAACTTCTTTCCTTCACCTTGCATTCTATCCTTGATGATATACAACCAGACATGATTGCCAACTTGGAAGCTATGCTCCATCTGATGCTTATCATGCCTTGCCTTGTACTTGGCTTAGCTCTCATTTCAGTTGTTCCTGCACTGCCTGGTGAATTTCTTGGATATGCTCAATGAACCTGGTTTCTTTGTCCACATCACTGTGTCCATCAACTACTATGTCTCTTTCAAAGAAAAAATCCAAGGGAAACCTTGGTATAAAACCAAAGCAAGTCTCAAAAGGAGATCTTTGTGTAGAAGAATGTTTGGCACGGTTGTAAGCATGTTGCACATAACATAAATGCTCATCCCAAAGCTTTGGATGCTTGCTGCAATAACCATTGAGCAACTGGATCACTGTCCTATTGACCACCTTTGTTTGGCCATCTGTTTGTGGATGAAAGGTTGTGCTCTTCTTCAGTCTGGTGTCCATCAATTTCCACGGACTTGAAAAAAGATTCCCAACAAATTAGGAATCTTGATTAGATACTATGGAAGTGGGTAACCCAAAATGCACCCGGACATGATGAAAGAACAGCTTCGTTGTTTGTTCATCTGTAATCTGTTTGTTACAAGGTATTAAGATACACATTTTGATGAACGTATCCACAATAACATATAAATAGTCATGACATTTTCTAGATTTTGGCAATCCTCCAACAAAGTCCATGGAAACACTTTCCCAAGGATGGGAAGGAATTGGAAGTGGAGTGTACAAGCCTAGTTTTCTATTGCTAAGCTTGCTTTTAGCACACATGGTACACCCTTTAATATATCTAGAAATTGTTTCATGCATTTTTGGCCAATAGAAAAATCTTTGCAGTTGTGAAACTATTTTACTTACACCAAAGTGACCTGATATCAGAGAAGTATGTGCTTTCCGATCCAATTCTTCTACTTTTTTGCCATGATATAAAGTTGCATATACATCTTTAAAATTTATATCTTGAGCATACTGTTCAATGTAGCTTTCATGCATTACTGAACTATGCTTAAGTATAGTAGATGCATTTATAATTGGTATAGACAACATATCTGCAACTTTATTATGTATGCCCTTCTTATATCTGATGACTAGATGAAATTGTTGTAGGAAACCCATCCACCTATAGTGTCTTGATTGTTGCAATTTAGTTTGTGAGTGAAAACACTGAAGTGGTTGATGACCAATATGTATCATTGTTTCTTTGCCCATTAAGTAATGTTTCCACTTCTTTACACTATGTACTAATCCATACAATTCTTTATCATATGTGGGATAATTAACTATTGCAGAATTAAATGTCTCAGAATGGTAGCATATGGGTTTACCATGTTGCATCAACACTACTCCCATGGCATAGTCACTGGCATCTGTTTCGATCTCAAGTGGTCTTTGAAGATTGTAGGAATTTACAGGGTAAGTTCCTCAGACATAACACCAAAAGGACACCGCTCACAAACAGATCACAGATCAATACACCAGTATTTTGACGTGGTTAAAACCCTCAGAGAGGGAAACAGTCCATGGCCTGCGCCAACGTGGCTACTACAGGCATTTATTAATAAAAGAATGAAAATTTACATAAGCTTCTCTCATGCACGGTTAACCTACAAATGACCCTCCATGCGCTTTAAATAGAATTCATGGACCAATCGGGTGTCAAGCCACGGATCAAGTGTCGGTAATACCGAGGAGAGAATGAACCGTCGGATCACTACATATCGTGACCGTCGGATTGTAAGTTACAAAATGTACAACGGTAAAGAAACACACTTTACCTAACTCTAATCTATACTAGACCAAGTTGAACTTAACTATTTCTTATGTGTCGGAATATCCTAACATCCCCCCTTAAGAACAACTTGGGATAGGATTGAAGGATTTACAAATATGACACAATAGGAGAAGGAAGGAGGCACTAGAGCCTATCCCCCCTTAGTGACAACTTCCTGAACTCCAAGCATATATCGAAGTTTAGTGAACTTCGCCTCTGTGAGAGCCTTTGTGAAGATGTCTGCAACCTGATCATCTGTTGAACAATATTGCACTTCAAGAACATGGTCATGAATGAGCTTTCTGATGAAGTGCATGTGAAGTTCAATGTGTTTGCTGCGCTGATGCTGAACTGGATCTTTGCAAAGCTGAATGGCACTTTGATTATCACACCAAAGTGTAGTCGGATGCTGCTGCTCAAAGCCAATTCTGATAGGATCTGACGAAGCCACAAGGCTTTCCTTACTAGCCTCCACGGCACCCGATACTTCCTGCCTTCTGCTGACGAAAAGAAGAAATGGCAGCCCTGTTTCTAACAAGCCCAATGTAATAAGGTCAGAACCAAGAGTGAAGACATAACCGGTAGTAGACTTCTGATCATCAGGGTCACCAGCCCAATCGATCAGTGAAACCAACTAATAGAGGAAGCTGCTTTGGCACTGTAATGAATCCCAAACTGTATTGTACCTCGAACATAACGAAGTATTCTTTTAGCTACTTTCCAATGACTTTCACGGGGGTTTTGCAAAAACGAGCAACAAGGCCAACAGCAAAGGAAAGGTCAGGACGAGTATGGGTTAAATACAAGAGTTTTCCTACAAGTTGACGGTATAAGGTAGCATCAACTTCAGGAGAAGTACAAGAAACTGAAAGTTTGACTCCAGACTGAAAGGGAGAAGGGGCTGGCTTACATTCTTCCATGTGAAAATGACGAAGAATATCACAAGCATACTTGGACTGGGAAAGGGAATACCCTCCTTGGATTGCAGGACTTGAAGACCGAGAAAATAGTGTAAGTGTCCTAAGTCTGTCATTTCAAATTTCTTTTTAAGGCTGGACTTCACATGGTTTATAAGGTTGGGATCACTACCAGTAAGAATAATATCATCAACATAAAGAACAAAGATGATAAGAGAGTTGCCCACTTTCTTGGTGTAGACAGTATTGTCAGAATAACACCTAGAAAAGCCAAATTCTAAAAGAAAGCTATCCATTTTGGCATACCAAGCCCGAGGAGCTTGCTTGAGACCATAAAAGAGATTTCTTAAGTCGACATACAAGGCTGGAGTCTGTTTGGATGAAGCCAATGGGTTGTTCCATATAGATTTCTTCATGCAAGTCCCCATGCAAGAAGGCAGATTTAACATCCATCTGATGGACTTCCCATTTTAAAGAGGCAGCAAGGGAAAAGAACAAGGTGGATAGAGTTCATTTTGGCAACAGGGGAGAAGGTTTCAGTGTAGTCAATGCCTTCAACCTGTGAAAAATCCCTTAGCAACAAGACGAGCTTATGTTTATCAACTTTCCCATCTGGTCCATACTTAGTTCTGTAAACCCATTTACATCTAACAAGTTTGTGTCCCTTTGGTAGAGGAACAAGATCCCATGTATCATTTGCCAACAATGAATTATATTCTTCATTCATAGCTGCTTCCCAATGTGGATGGCCTGAAGCTTCTGCAAAAGTGTCAGGATCATGATTTACTGGAGCTTGAGCCAGTAAAGAAGAGGCTCTTTCAAACTGAGAACGTGTACGTCGCTGATCTGTAGGATCACCGGCAAGATCACCTGCTGCATCCCGAGTAGCACGGACCCATCTTGGAAGTTGAGGATCCTGAGAAGGTGGGGGAGGATTGTCATCCTCACTTTCATCATCTGAAGAAGAAATGTTTTCAAAAGTAGAAGAGATAGGAAGAGGTGGTACATCCGCCGGACTAGGCTCGCAGGGCAATGTATTTTCATTAAATTTTACATCTCTTCTAATGATAACATTTTTGGACTTAAATGGAATAAGTCTATAACCTTACATCTTCAGAATATCCAACAAAAGTACATTTCTCACTCTTAGGTTCTAAAGCTTTATGCTTTTCATCTGGAATATGGGCCCATGCTTCACTTCCAAAAATACGAAAGTGACTTACATCTGGTTTAATGGAACTCCAAGCTTCTTCTGGAGTGATATTCTTTAGAACCTTAGTAGGAGTGCGATTTATTATATAATTTGCACAATTAATTGCTTCGGCCCAAAAACTAAGACTGAGTCCTTTAGATTGCAGCATACAATTAGCCATTTCCTTTAAGGTGCGATTTTTCCTTTCAGCTACACCATTTTGTTGTGGAGTGTATGGAACAGTATGTTGCATTTGAATTCCATTTTCGGTGCAAAAGTTGATGAATGTGTTTTTAACATATTCTCCACCATTATCAGTTCTTAGCTTAAGAATTTGATGTCCAGATTGTTTTTCAACAAAGGCTTTGAAGGCCAAAAATGTGTTAAATACTTCGCTCTTGAGTTTTAAGAAGTATACCCAAGTGCGTCTGGAGAAATCATCAATGAAAGTTAAGAAATACTTGCAGCCAGAGAATGAAGCAACAGGAAGTGGACCACACAAATCACTGTGAACAAGCTGTAAAGGGGCCGAGGCGTGCCAAGAGGCACGTTTGTCAAAACTGTCCCGATGATGTTTTCCGAGTACACATCCGGAACAAACACCATCTCTGCAAGATACCATAGGAAGACCTGTCACCATATTTTCTTTACATAGATGCTGAAGGGAGCGATAGTTTAAGTGACCAAATCGCTCATGCCAAAGTTTGCTCACTTCATCATTATGAGCAACAAATACTGAGGGAAGATTTGATGACCCAAAGTTGTGAAACTTATACAACCTTGTGGAATCATCAGCAATACCAGTAGCTAGAATCTGTTTAGGATCTCTTAGATCTTTGATTACAACATCATGAGGTGAAAATTCAACAATTTTACCTTCACCTGAATGAGTTATCTGATATACAGATAGAAGGTTGCTGGATAAGGTTGGAACACATAATACATCATTGAACTGACCATTGTCTAGATGAACAGTTCCAGTTCCTAGAACATTGAGAGATCTATCATCACCAACATATATATTTTTGGTGTTACAATCATGTAAAGAAGAAAACATGGCTTTATTTTTGGCCATGTGATAAGAGGCTCCAGAATCAATGAGCCACTCATGAGAATGAGCAGAAGAAGATATACATTTAATGCATAACCAGACTGAGATGATTGACAACGACATGCAGAAAGTGTCATTCTTGAAGATGAAGTTGAAGTTGAAGTAGAAGAATGCTCCACATGGATGTTATGTTTCTTCATTGCGGCTTCCAAAGCTTCCATCTTCTTAAAGCATTTAGATTCTAGGTGCCCATCTCGATTACAAAAGTTACAATGGCGATCAGTCTTCTTCCATTTGTTTTTATTGGTCTTATCATTTTGCTGAAATGATCTTTCATTTTGAGGCTGAGTTTGCTTAGAACCCTTGTTTGTTTTAGGACCATTCTTTTTGGGATATGACTTCTTAGGATTCTTTAAATTTGGTTGCTGCTGGGTGGCTAACGCTTCCTTGGAAGAGTTTCCAAGATGAAGAAGACCAAGATGTAAGAGTTTTTCCTGTTCTCTTATTAAAGAATCACAAAAAGAGTCAAAGGAAGGGGCCTTGTAGTCTGTTCCTTGACAAATGAAAGCTTCCCTTGTAGAATGGAAGGTGAAAACAAATACAGAGTAGGCTGGTCCCAACTTAGTAAGGATGGAATAAATAAGGTTATTATCTTCTTTCTTAACCTTAACACCTTCCAAGAGATATCTAAGGGTCTTGAATTTGGACAAGAAATCTTCAATGCAAGAAAAATTATTAGGATCCAATGTAAGCAACTCATTTTCAAGTTGATGGGCTCTAATTTCATTTTTAATCCCAAAAACTTTAGTGATTTGTTTCAATGCTTCATGAGGAGTATCAAGTTCTGCAATATGGAATCTAAGATCAGGAGAAATAGACATCCCTATCAAACCACGTGCTTGATCTTGTCTATTTTTCCATTTTGCAACCTTGTCTTCATCTTTTGGTTTCTTCTCTTGGCCCGTGGCTATTCTGTAGAGACCTTTACTTCTAAGTAAATCTTCCATGTAGGATACCCATTGGAAGTAGGTAGTGCTGTCAAGAATGACTTGGCATGGAATTTCCATTTTAAAAAAAAAAAGTGAAGCTGAAAGAATGCGAAATCAGTAAGTGTTACAATGGATAGATTTCAAAAAATTAGGCTGTTTTAAAAAAAACGGCTCTGAAAAAAGGTCTCCGATGAAAGAAAGTTATGGCTTTTTGAAAACAAATTGTTGAAGTTGCCGGCAAAGTGCGCGAATGTGCGGAATGAAAAAAAACGCCCCCACAAAATGGAGATTTGAACCCAAGACCTCTACTCTCTTAAAATAGCTTTGAACCAATTGAGCTATACAAAAAATTTGAGAGAGAGAGAGAGAGAGAGAGGGGGGGGCCTTGGGTTGCGTGCTTGCCTTGAGAAAGCTCTTTTTTCCTACAAAACAAAAACACAAAAACCCAACATGAATATGCAAAGAAAAACAAACCTTACGGCTCGAAGTTAGCTCTAGCCGGAAACTAAATATTTTTCTCAATGTTTCTGATTTTCCAAGATCACACTAAGGTGCAAGGAAAAGAGCATACGGATGAGAGAAAAAAAACTTCCTTTATGTTTCTGATTTGCCCAGATCGCACAGAGTCGCAGGGCAAAGAGCATATGCAAAAATGAAAGGTATAGATCTGGTAATAAAAAAGCTAAATAAACAAAAACCGAAATAACCAAAGAGAAAATAACAGTAAACTACAGATAAACACTGTATACCTCCAGATCTTAAAAATGATGCAGATAGGGCTACCGGAAACCTTTTCGCATGAAACGAAAGGGGTTCCTCACTGGAACAGATGCTCCGAACACAAAAGAGCAGGCCTCTCGGCCCGAAAGCAGTCAGAAACAGTAGATCTAGGAAACGACTACCTCATGCAGTTCTACCGGCTTCAGATTTGGATCACCAACGGACGCGGCCCTCAAATAGCTCTGATACCATGTAGGAATTTACAGGGTAAGTTCCTCAGACAGAACACCGAAAGGACACCGCTCACAAATAGATCACAGATCAATACACTAGTATTTTGACGTGGTTAAAACCCTCAGAGAGGGAAACAGTCCACGGCCTGCGCCAACGTTGCTACTACAGGCAATTTATTAATAAAAGAATGAAAATTTACATAAGCTTCTCTCATGCACGGTTAACCTACAAATGACCCTCCATGCGCTTTAAATAGAATTCATGGACCAATCGGGTGTCAAGCACGGATCAAGTGTCGGTAATACCGAGGAGAGAATGAACCGTTGGATCACTACATATCGTGACCATCGGATTGTAAGTTACAAAATGTACAACGGTAAAGAAACACGCTTTACCTAACTCTATACCTAACTCTATACTAGACCAAGTTGAACTTAACTATTTCCTATGTGTCGGAATATCCTAACACATTGAACCTAAATATCTTTCTATTATACAAACAAGACTTCATCACCATAGACTAAGTGACCGTGGTATCAAAAGGATTTGAAGAATGTGTCTTGGATGGTTTAGGATACATGAAGATGCATCAGAGGTTGACATCTCAAGCCCAAAAATTAAGAGAAAGTCCCCTGATCTCCTAGACTTTGAGACTATGAATAAGGTTGAGTCTACAATGCAATCATTCTATGTGAATCTTGTGAATGTTTTGGTAGTAACCAATCTACATTGTGATGATAGAGGATTGCTTAGTGCAGTAGCCAAGAGTGTGGCAGATTTTCTTCCAAATGTTTCGTGACAGTCTTGATGTGGATGAGAATCATAGCTCGTCTAAGTTTGAGTCATCACTTTCTTCAAAGTTTCTCTACTTAAGGAAGGTTGTGGATGACATGACAAAATTTATATATGAAAATTGAAAGGAAATGTGCAATATAGAAATGGTGAATTGTTTCTATGCTCATCGTAGAATTAAAATTATTTTGACTACTTTTGAAGAAACTAGTCATTTACTGTGGACAATACCATTATGTCACAACGAGGAGTTGAAACATTAAATGACTAAGGTATTGAAAATGACAAGCCAGAGCATGCACCTTTGTTGTTAGATACGTTACGAATTTTTTTCAGGATTTTGGAGTACCTTTTGAATTCTTCTTTGCTATTAACTATACCCTGTACATCACAGTTGTTAGTGAAACTAGTTGTTGGGGGCTCTATCACTTTCCAAGGGATCTAGAGATTTTTTCTGCACCCTACAGGTTCAAGTTCTCAATGTTGTTATACATATTAATATCAATCCATTGCTTTGTCACTACAATCCACGTTTGATTACCTATGTTGTTTCCATTATTACCCATGAATACATTGTCATAGGTGATGTTAAAGGAAGAAGAAATGGTATTCCTAGAAGCACAGGTTAATGTTTTAGATGTCATCCACCTGATGAGGCTACCATTTCTATGATGGTTGACATGGGATTTCCAAGGTCTAGGGAAAAGGATAATTAGTTACTAAAAAAGAGACTAAAATTTTCATATAAATGTCTATTCTTTCATTCCTAAAACATTTTCTTGCTTAAAATAACCATGAGGTGAAAGAATCATTGTAATTTGTACCTTACCCAAATAGTTAATAAAAAATTCAACAAAATGACTTCAAATGGCCATTGGGATCAGATTTTAGAATCTCCTCCCAACCACTGACATAGTGCTCAAATATACAATTGTCACCCCCTACCGAAAGAAGCATGTCCTAATGACTATATCACAAAATACTCTAGGGATTCTAGAGCTCTTTTCCCAATTCCACTCTTCTAGATTAGGATACTTAACTACAAGCTTCTTCAGGAATTCCATAGAGAGTTGTAATGGTATTTCATATGGTTAAAATATTGTAATTTTTGTCCCTTTACATGGATAGCATGGTTCAACATAAAAATACATGTCATATAAAATAAAGAAAAAGTTCTAAGATTAATGACAAACATGATAGGGAAGTGGAAAGTAAGCAAAATAAATTTCCATAGGTTGTTTCTCTTTAAAGTGAATGGAAACATTGAAATGATTTGCAAATAATAGATTATGAGTGCTTATATTAGGTTGATTTGTGTACAGGAAATGTATACATTATACAACGAGGTCATAAAGAAGCTACCTTATTGCATTATAATTACAAGAATTATTTGTAGTATTTTTGCATTTGTCATCCCACACATGTTAGCTTTGAAGTTGTGGCTTGGTGTTTCACTACTCTGTAGTCTTACCTAATTATGAAGACGTTTCTCTCTCCACTACCTTGCAATGACGTAATTTTTCTAAATTATACTTGAATTCGACTGATAATAACATGAATTTATATATTTCTTTTAACAACAAATTTACATCATGGTAAACATACAGATATCCCACTAAATATGACCAAAAGACGATTCAAAGAATCTCACCTTTAGCCTAAACATGTGGAAACATAATTTATGAGGTGTGAAATTTTATTAGAGATATTTTTTGTTTGTTTGTTTTGGTTAGAAAAGGGTTTTCTCTTGGTTTTATGTGACTTTCAATTTATCATATGTAGCATGTTAAGAAATGGGAAAGAATAATGTGTGACATTTATCTTGCAAAATTGATGTTGAATGAAAGGATATAGAGTTTAACCAAGCTACGATCTGCTTTGGTAAATACAGAGGAACAACTTAAAAATTTCCTAAGAATACACCATATACATAGTTTGAACATAAGGAATATATGCTTTTTTCTTTTGTAGATATGTTTTTTTTTCTACCCAAGATATCACAGGAAGAAAAATATTGATATTGTAGAAATTGTTTGAGGACCTCATTGACGTCAATTTTTCTCATGTCCTACTTGGCTGATACCTTCTCGTGATAGGAAGGATTTAAATATAAATTAATATGTTCCTGAAATAGATCAAATTCAAAGTTTATAGATATAAAAGATGAAAACAAATGTCAATCCCTTCATTTGATTGTTACTTGACTCTAGTGTGGGTAGGTTACATGAAATGTGATTGCAAAAAGGATGGGGAGACAATGCAAATCATGTCTTGGATATGATTCTTTCACCTCATGGTTATTTTGAGCAAGAAATTTTTTTAGGAATGCTATACAAGACATCGATGGATAGGTAAACAATTTTTTTATAATTGCAATATCCATTCCATGATATCCTCTCTTTATTGTTTGATTGTATTTTGAACATTTTTTCCTTTAGTTTGTTGTCTTTTAACTATGAAATTGAAAATACTTGGTATCATGTCCTTTTAAACAACAACCAAAGCTTGAAGATGAAATTAGTATTACACCATATTGATTAAAATCCTTTTAACTATTTTGTGTTAAAAAAAGTTCATGGATATTAGAAAAATTTACTTTCATGTTGTTATTTGAGCACATGTTGTTTATATACTTGAACAAGTTCATGCATTATATAATTAAATGTTGTTGCGAATAAAATGGCAAAGATTAGACATCACACCTCAGATTAATTGTTTCATAAGTTATTTACAACTTTATCTTCTTAACATGTAACTTAGTTGGTATGATTGTGCCTAATATTTCCCTAAAAGTTGAATATTAAGTTACAAAGGTGTCATTTTGTATGGTAGCATTTGATTTTCTTTGTTTATACAATTTATGTGGCCACATAGTAGCCATTATCCCAACTGAAGAAAACTTGTTCGAGTTTCTTGCTTTTATGGGGAATAATGGCTTTGACATTGCTGATGTTGAGGTATATATCGTATAAATCCTTCATACTCTACTTTAGTTTATATTATAGTATTCATCATCTTTCATGTTTTACACTCTGCTTTATATCTTCTTTTCATTTCAGAAAAGCAACTCAGTATTGATGGTAAGAAGCAAAAATAGAAGAAAGACAAGAACAATAACGTTGGAGTGAAAAATGGAAAAAGAGAGAGATAAAAGAACTGGTTCACTGATACCCTTAGATCCAATATCCCACAAGACACACATATAGAGACTGATGATCAAGTCTGTAGAGTTCGTGAATTCAACTGCAATGCCTTGGAAACAAAATGATAATGTTTTAAAGTGATGAAACAACATTTCATGTGTAAATTGTAGTCCAATCAATATTAAGTTGGAAACTCATATTGTAATACTTGAAATTTCATATAATATAATTTATGTGGTTGAAATTATTTCACTTGATATTATTTAATATTGTAATTAACATCTGTAACTTTGCGTTTTCATATTAGATGAACATGCACATTGTATGACATTTTTTTAATTTAATCGCAAAATCATACTAATTAATTTACGTTGATTAATAATGAACACATAAAATCAATATAAAACTACTAAATTATTAGTTTATATTGATTAATGATGAACATAAATAAAATGAATATATGACTAAATTAGTCATTTATAATTATTATTAATGAAAGTAAATGAAATGAATATAAACTGCTAAATTGGCCGTTTATATAATGAATATGAAACTACCAGTAAAAGATAAATGACTACTGCAAATGATAAATTTATGATTATAAATGACAAGTAAATTTTGCATATATACGACTGTTAGTAGCTAATTTACATTATCTGTTAAAAAGATAGAAAAGATAGATCAACGCCTTAGAATTCAGCATCTTCGAGGGGGCAACCTCTTTTGCATTACACGAATGAACAATTCTTGGATGATACAAATGACAAGACATCCTTTCTATATATAGGAGTCTAAGGGGTCATAATATAATCAGAGCCGACATAACAATAATAATGTAAGGGCACAATAATAACAATAGTGGGTTTCTATGGGGCACAATAATAACAATATGGGGACTACATGGGTAAAACAATATAATAAGGGGGTTTTACTAATAACAATAAGGGGTTGCACTAGTAGTATAGGGGCCTAACATGCCCCTCTGTTTCAAAAAGTGTTGTCCTCAATGCTTGAGTAGTTCTTGATGATTCTGTATAAAATTCTTGTCCTCCCATGTGGAATATTCGGTAGGTAAGTTCTTCCACTTGATGAGATACTCTGAAATTGATTGATTTCGTAGCTGTCGAGTTCTTGTTTCTATGACTGCTCCAAGTTCCAATTTGATTTTTCCTTCCTCTTCAAGTTCTGGTAATATTGTTTGAATTGGAATATTCTACAACTTTTGAATGAGTGGCCACACTTCTTTGTCCTCCTTGCATTCCTCCCTTGCTTCGTTTATCTAATATGGTTGGATAATAGAAATAGCACAAAACAATGCTTCCACATCCTCATTCTTTCTTGAGAGTGCATCTGCAACAAAAATTTTCTTCCCTTTTCTGTAGATGACGTCAAATTCATAACCCAACATATTTGTGACCCATTTTTTCTCTTCTTTTAAAGATAATATTTTTCTAAAAATTATTTAAGACTATCATGATCCATTTTTACCTTAAAATGTCTTCTCATTGGGTAAGGTCACCATTTCTTAAGTGCGTGTAGTATTGCCAACATTTCCTTCTCATAAATAGCTTGCTTGAGATGTCGCCTTAAAAATACTGAATCACTGAAATCAAAACTTTTTTCACTGCGATGTTGATCTACCTGTTGTTTCATTTGATTCTGCACCAAAGTGGCATTATCCTTTCAAAGTTGGAGAACTTGTTATTGATGTTCGATGTGATCTTTCACTGCTTGAACCTTTTTCTTCTTGATATGTCCTATCTTAAGAGTTTGAGGAGTGGTAATTTCTTCCAATGCTCTACAAGATATGGTCATATTCATTTCTTGATGCTTGATGTGATCTTTCACTACTTGAACATTTTTCTTTTGGATATGTCCTTCTATATTGATAGTTTGAGGAGTGGTAATTCCAGCGAATACATTACAAGATATGGTTGGATTAATTTCTTCTTTCTCGATATGATCTTTCACTTCTTGAACCTTTTTCTTCTTGATATGTCCTTCTATCTTAAGAGTTTGAGGAGTAGTAATTCTGGCCAATGCATTACAAGATATGGTTGGATTAATTTCTTCTTTCTCGATGTGATCTTTCACTTCTTGAACATTTTTCTTCTTGATATGTCCTTCTATCTTGAGAGTTTGAGTGGTAATTCTTGCCAATGCTTTACAAGATATGGTCAGGTTCATTTATTCTTTCTCAGGCATTGGGTCCTGGCATATATCCTCTTCTTTTGATGTTTCTTGATCCTTTTCTTCCTCCTCTTCATACGCTATGTAAAATAATTTCTTCTCAGCACACTTATGACATTTAGTGCATTTTCTATCACAATTGTAACAAATCCTTTTTTCTCATTTTTCTTCCAATTGTTGTGGTGTAAGCCTTATAGGTTGTGGAAGGATAGGAGAACAAACACTTCCATAATTATAGTCATGAGTGGTGGGATTCCTTGTTTCCATAATTTCGCTTTCAATTTTTCTTTCCAACTCGAATGCCTCCTCCAATGAATCAGGTTCCCAAAAACAAACCTCATGTTGAACGTTATCCTTTAAAGTTCCTATGAAGACATCAATCCTTTGCTTCTTTAGAATATAATTTACCCTTATATTCAATTTTTGAAAGTCCTCAATGTGCTTTTCCATTGAACCCTTTTGTTTGAGATTTATCAATTGGCTAAAGAAGGAGTTTCTCTTTGTATCCTCGTAATGTGTTATCATTTCCTCTGTGAAAATTGACCACGTGACAAGTGGTTTACGAGAACAAAGCCCTTTATACCATAAAAATTGATTTGGTTCTAAATAATTAGATGCAATACATACCTTTTGTAACAGTAGTACACCCTGTATATCAAAATATTTCTCCATATGCAGTATCCAATTTACCAGATCCTTGCCATCAAACATCCTCATCTCGCTTTTTCTTGATTTTAGGATCTCGATCTTGAAATGACTGTAACTTTGTAATTTTGGATCTTCCAATTTTGAAATCATGATCTGAAGTAGCCCTCTACATCCTCTTTCCAATGCCACCAGTCTGATCCAAATTGGAGTCTCCAAGGAAGAGTTATGCCAAATCTCCTAGGGTGACCTGATTATAAACTAATTCAGTAGAGAAAACTTGTACGATGTGCCACGCGTCACTGTTTCGACCTTTGGATCTAAAAAATGTACACAAGAAACTACAGTCCATTCTCATTCTGTAACTTCTGATGAAATTTCAATTTGATGCTCAGAGAGAAAGTTATGATGAGTTTCCCCAGGTGACCTGTTTGGAATGTAATTCGGGAGTCTGCAAAAAGGCCAGCTTCCTCAGATCATATCTCCGCAAATATAGCACCAAAAGCTCTAAAATTCGGACCCAAGCTTCAGAACAATTTCAAACCAAATGGGGTTTTTAATTAGTGTCTGAAACATCGCAGAAAAAAATTTATAGCACAAATGCCACGATGACATGTTTGGAGCAGCGAAACCCTAGAATCCAAAGCTCTAATACCAAATGTTATGAAACCAGCTCACAAAAAGATAGAAAAGATAGATCAACGCCTTAGAATTTAGCATCTTCGAGGTGGAAACCTCCTTCACATTACACAAATGAACAATTCTTGGATGATACAAATGACAAGACCTCCTTTCTATATATAGGAGTCTGAGGGGTCATATAATCGGAGCTGACATAACAATAATAATGTAAGGGCACAATAATAATAATAGTGTGCTTCTCTGGGGCACAATAATAACAATATGGGGACTACATGGGTACCCCAATATAATAAGGGGGTTGTACTAATAACAATAAGGGGTTACACTAGTAGTATAGGGGCCTAACAGTATCTTATAACATGACCAAAATTTAGACATATTTATTTGGTCATTAATTGGTTTCAAACAATGACTAAAATTTGCATATATATGACTATTAATAGCTAATTTACAATATCTTATAATAGGACCAACCTTTTGGTCATTAATTTATTTTTGCAAGTGATCATATAGTAATATATTTTGTTGTATACTTGGTCATTAATTGTGGCAATTAATGACTATATTAATGACCAAATTTATGACTAAATATACTACTAGATGATAAAACCGAGACAGCCAATTAATGACTAAGCTAAAAATGACTAAAAGTTTGTCACGTTATAAGATACTGTAAATTAGATGCTATTGTTCATCTATTGAAAAATGGTCATTTCTATGCAAATTTTAGTTGTTTTTTTAGTAACTAATTAGTCATTTTGTACTAGTGTATGGAGAGCTCTATTGTAGTTGTGCTAGACATAGGGGAGGTTTTCATGCCATATGTGTGGATGCTTCAAGCTGTACATGCGCATAATGTGTATGATCATCCTGTTGATGAACTTTGTTTGGCCATCAGTTTGGGGGTGGAATGTAATGGAATTAGTAATTTTGGTATCCAACATCGACCAGAGACTTGACCAAAATGTACATAGGAATCTAGTATCTTGATCAAAGACAATGGATTGTGGGATCCAAAAGTGTACCCACACTCACTCAAAGAAGAGCTTAGTAGTGGCCTCTGGTATGATACTCTTCTTTCAGGCTGCCATAATGACCATCTTAGAGAATCTATCAACAACCATGAAAACACAGTCATTTCCATGCTTAGTAGAAGGAACAATAGATATGTAATCCATGGAAATGGATTCCCAAGGTCGACTAGGAGTAGGAAGAGGAGTATATAGGCCTTGCTTCTTGATGGTTGGTTTGGAAATGGCACGGGTACTAAATGATCTAATGTACTTCCCAACATCCTCACGAAGGTTTGACCAATAAAAATACTTCTGCAGTATTGCCACTGTTTTCTCTACTCGAAAATGTCTAGTGACTTGACTGTAGTGCGCCTGCCAAATCATCTTGGCATGTTCACTTAAAGGAACACATATGTGTCCTAGGTGGAATAACAATGCATCGTGGAGGTGAAAATTTGAAACTTTCTTACCTTCCAAGAGTGTCTAGTATGTTCTGCCAAATTCTGGATCACTCTTGTAAAGATGCATCCACCTCAAAGTCTCATTCCTACAAGAGTTGAGCATAATGATCAGCACCATGACTGGTGGTTGGCTGAGGCAAACTGCAATATTATTGGTGCTGCCCTTCCTGTACTTAAATTTCAAATGGAACTGTTGTAGGTATGTGGACCGTTTCTAATGGAAATCATTCTGCAACTTCCCTTGTGTCTATATGAATTGTAGGGGTTGGTGGTTTGTGTGGATGAGTTTTTCCTTCCCCATAATGTAATGCTTCCGTTGATGACATACCTATACAATGGAATATCTTTCTTTGTCATAAGAGGGATACTTTGAGACTATGTCTGAAAGTGTCTCACTGTGGTAAGCCACTCAATGCCCCAGTTGAGTAAGGACTACACAAATAACATAGCCAGAGAAATATGTCTTAATCTCAAATGATTGTTACAGGTCTCGTAATGTGAGAATAAGTGTAGAGCATAGGCGATGGTTCAACTTGACACATACCTTTTTTTGGGTTTCAGACCAAAAGATATTTTCTTTCGCTCTGCCTTTGGTGACTTGACTTAAAGGCCAAATGATATGAGAGAACCCCAACATGAACCTCTTGTAGAAATTAACAATACCTAGAAAGCTACAGAGCTCCGTTAGAGTGGTTATGGATGGCCAACACAGAATGACCTGTATCTTGGTTGGGTCCACATGCACACCCTAATCATCAATGATGTACCTCAGATATTGAACCTAGGTCATGCCAAAAGTGCATTTGTCTAAATTGACACACAACTTGTGTTTTCGTAAGGTTTGGACGACCTGTCGAATATGGTGGAGGTGCTCTTCCCAACTTCGGCGAAAGATCAAGATGTCATCTAAATACACCAACGCGAAGGCATTGGTGAAGGGTCACAAAATCTCATCCACCAATCCATGAAGGTTGTGAGGGCATTCATCAACCCAAAAGGCATGACCAACCATTCAAAAAGGCCCTCCTTGGATTTGAAGAAAGTCTTACACACATAAAAGGGTTTGATAGGGACCTGGTGATAACTAAACTTCAAGTCAATATTGCTGAAATATTTGGCCCCCTTGAGCTAGTCTAGAAGGTCATAGATCTGTGGGATTGGGTAGCTATTTTGGATAGTGATCTTGTTCAACACCTCATAGTCAATACAGAGTCTCTCGGTCCCATCCTTCTTTTGTACCAATAAAATCAGGCTCCCATAGGGTGATGATATTGGCTTGATGTTCCCTTTCTGTAGCAATTCTTGAATTTGCCTCTTGTTCTCATCATTCTCTAGAAAAGAGTGTCGATAGATAAGTCAATTGGGTATCAGTGCACTTGGGGTCAAATTGATCAAGTGCTTGACCTAACAGTGTAGAGGTACCCCTATAAGTGAGGAAAAAATGTCCCTGTACTCCTCCATGACCTTGTCCATCTATTGTTGTTGTGAGGAGGAGCCTTTTCTAGAAGCCATGGCCACAATCTTCTTCTTTCCCTAAGAGTGAATCATAAGGAAAAAAATTCCTGGTGTGTGAAATGATCTTACTGCATTACCTTGAAGAGATCCAAGAGATGGAAGTAGGTGAGGCTACCTCTGGTATCTTGTACAACATATCACCCAAAGTAATAATCACAGAGCAAGTTCTAGACTCATATAAAACATTTTTCTTCCACAAGTATGGTTTTCCTAATAATACATCATAAACTTCAAAAGGAGCAACATCACATAGTACCTCATTTGTGATGGTCTTGAGATTGTAGGGAAGGCAACACTACTAGCTAAAGAATATATCTCGTCCTTGGTGAATCCACACAATGGTGTATAGTTGTGGATGTGATGTAGGGAAAATTTGAAGGATGGAAATATATCTTAAACTTTAGAAACCTTGGCGAATCTTACTAGTCAGTAATATGTATGTTGGCATTATGATGCATGTGTTTTCCTTGATGGCAACTCACTTGTAACAAAACAAGTATATTGTAATTAGATGAATTCACGGGTCAATTCAGAGGTGATAGAATGATGAAACAAAATACTAGAATAATGGAGCAAAGGTTTACATATTAGAACCAAAAGGTTGATACAGATGAACATTTGAAAATCTATACAGGGGTTCGTCAAGGCCAAGTCGCATATACACACAAGTTTAGTGAAGCAAAGAAGTGTATGGGTTTTGGACCATGGTATTATAAATACTAGGGGTCCTTACCATGGTATTGGACCATATTAATGAGGGCACCAACGGATATTGATCCCATCAAATATTACCACTGACACTAGTGTAGTTTTGACTCGTCGTATTGGATAAGGGCTAAACTATATAAAGAGGTGAAGATCAAAGGGATAAGTGTACAAGTGAAAAGATTTGTCATGAATACTTCAAGCTAAAATATATTTGCATTGTAAGGGGCACAATTGTCACATAGATCTAAAATAATTATGCACCAATGAATACAATGATGGATTAGGATCATGATACCTGAAATGACTTTTCATTGTATGATATGCACATGGATTGATTAGATATCAGTACTGATGCATGTTTTTATCTCTGAATATTATGATATTGTTTTTTCTGAAGTTTTGAAGAGCTGCACAATTTTAGGTCAAAATTTACAGATCTATACGTTGGTTGGTATTGGGAAAAACACATATACATATGGGTTACATTCTTCAAAGTCATGTATATAAGGTAAGGGGTTTTTGTTCATAATTGATTGATCAACCTGCTTAGTGCTATTATTTCTCTGATGTCTATCAATGATGTCCTCATGTTGATTTTGGTTGAGTGATAATGTCAGAAGTAGGACTGGTTGCATGATGAAGTTGAATTTGTTTACATGTTGATTGGTTGAAACGACTATTGATGTTACTTAATGTATGAGGGTTTTGTAAGCTAACAAAATATTTCTTCATATCTTTGGTCAACTCTGTGTCTGATTTAGAATTACAAGTTTTCAGTTTTCAGTATATTAAGATCTGTACGTGGGTTTATCCACAGAAAAGCACGTATACACATGGGTTTCCTTAAGCGAAGTAGTGTATGCATTTTGGAATTTGAATGATCAGTTTTGCAGTTTATTTTGTGTGTTGATGCAATATTCTGGGTTCAGTTATGTGTATTGATTACAATGATCTAAATGTTACAATTGATTGGTTGAGTTTTCATTAAGTGCCAGTTGATTGGGTTTCAGTGATTGGTTTATTCTGTGTGTCAAATATTGATGATTGTATTACAGTAATGATTGAGCATAGTGTTGATATTAGATCATGTGTGAAAATTTATGAAACGTGGTCCATGGATGTTGCTAAGGGTTGGAACCTTCAGTAAGGAAGTCGAAGCTTCCTGCCAGTAGTAGATGGTGATCAGATCAGGGGTTGGATCTCCCTTCTAGTAGGAGCTGGAGAACGATTGAAGGTTGTATCATTCAGCAGGTGGGTGCTTGTGTACTAGTATGATTCTGCACTAGTACAAGAATGTAAGAAGTTTTTGATATTAATAATTTTTGAAGACTGAGATGACAACAACAGTCATTTTCTCCCACATTTGGTTTCCACCTTAAATCCTAGTGTTCATGTGTGTTACTTGTGTGTGATTTTATTTTGTTCTTACTGCACATGTTTACTACTTGTAAAATTCGTGATAAATATCTTACATTCCGGTTCAAATTTTAACAGATAAAGATTTAGTTGTTTTACAAGTTTATTGAGCATACACTAGTTTCTTTTACAAGATTCACGTATATATTCTAGTTGGGTTTAGTCAAGTCACGTACATTTCAAAAAAGATAATTATTATTGTGAATTTTTAGAATACTAATTCACCCCCCCCCCCCCCCCTAGTATTTTTCCCAACAATTGGTATCAGAGAAGGTGCTACAAAATAAGCTTGATCACTTGAAGGAAGTTCTCCCAAGAAAACATCTATCAGACCACCACTCTTCAACAAAAATAAATGTATATATTGGAATACAAGAACTAGATCCTATCTTTAGTGTCCTGGAGTAGATGTTTGGGAAATTGTGGAAGGACGTTACCAATATCCAGCTGCAGTTCCCACAGATGCAGTAGAAAAGAAGATGTATCAAACCAATGCCAAAGATATCAATGCATTATGGGGAAGTATGATAGAATCATAATTTTTCAAAGTTATGAAGCTAAACACAACAAAAGAAATATGGGACAGAATCATTCAAAGCTATGAAGGTGATACCAAGGTAAAAAGTGTTAAACTCCAAACTCTCAGAATTCAATATGAAACTCTCAGAATAAATAATGATGAAAGTATTGCCAGTTTATTTCTACATATATATGAGATTGTAAATCACATGAAAGTGAAGATATAAAGGACACTACTTTAGTTGAGAAAATATTGATATCCCTAAGTCATAAATTCAAGTCAAAAGTGTCTACCATTGAAGAAAAGGAGGATCTGTGGACTCTTACTATTGTTCAACTTCATGGGATCTTGAATTCTTTTGAAATGAGGAAAAGAGGTACCTAAAAAGTAAGAGAAGCCACATTTAAAGCATCTACAAAAGGAAAAGAAAAGGAAGAATGCAAGGAATATGGATACATATCAGAAGAAGTTGAGGTGAACTTTGTAAAGAAACTTCAAATGGGCACCAATGTTAGAAAAATATTGGGAGGGGGGGTGAATCAGTGTTTTAAAAGGCCTTCAATAATAATTTTCTCTTTGATGAAATGTATACGCAACTTGACTGAACCCAACTAGCGTATATACACGAATTTTGTAAAATAAACTAGTGTATGCTTAGTAAAATTGTAAAACAACTAATTCTTTATTTGTTAAACTTTGAACCAAAATATAATAGTTTTATCAGGTATTTGATAAGAAATAAACAAATGTAGTAAGAACAAAATAAATTATCACACATAAGTAAGCACACATGAACCCTGGGATTTATGGTGGAAACCCAATGTGGGAGAAAACCATTGTTGTTGTCATCTCAGTCTTCAAAACTTATTAATATCAAAAACTTCTTACATTCTTGTATTGGTGTAGACTCATACTAGTACATAGGTACCCACCTACTGAAGGCCACAACCTTCACTTGTTCTCCAGCTCCTATTAGAAGGTAGCTCCAATCCCCTTATCTTATCACCAGCTACTACAAGAAGGAAGCGTTGACTTCCTCATTAAAGGATCCAACCCTCATCAACATCTATGGACCACATTTCCTAAATTTTCGCACTGGGTCCACCTGCTTCAACACATGATAATGTGTAGGTCAAGTTTCATAAAATATTCAGACTCGATCCAATATCAATGCTTATGCTCAATCATCACTATAATACAATCATCAATCTCTCTCACACACAATCAACCAATCACTGAAACTCAAACAAATGATATATAATCAAAACTTAGTTAATCAACTGGAACAGTGAGATAATTGTAACTAGTACACAAAACTGAAACGAAAATGTTGCATCAACACACATAATCAACTGCAACCTTGATCATTCATTTTCCAAAATGTATACACTGCTTCACTTAAGGCAACTGGCATGTATACATGCTTTTTTGGAGAGAAACCCGCATACAGATCTTAAGATACTGAAAACTGAAAACCTGACTACTACAATTCTAAAAAGGAACACTAAATCATACTTAGATCTACTACAACATCTGAACCAATCACATAACTGTCTCTGATCTTTAATCACAATCAACAAGTAACTTTAACATTCTTCAATCAATTCATAACCACATTCAAGTTCATCAGCCAATCAGATCTACTTCAGACATTATCACTCAACCTAGATCAACATCAGGACATCATTGACAGACAACATAGAAAAAAAATTACACAAGTTGATTAGCCATTTATGAAAAAAACCATGTACTTATATATACGACTTCGCAGAAGTGAACCTGCCTGTATATGGGCTTTTTCCGAGACCAACAAACATATGGATCTTCAAATTTGACCTAAAATTGTACAACTCTTCAAAACTTTAGAAAGACCCAAATCATAATATTTAGAGATAAAAACATGCATCAATACTTCCATCTAGTCAATTCATGAGAAAATCATACAATGAAAAGTAATTTCAAGTCTCATGAGACTGATCCATCATTGTATTCATCAATGCATAATTATTTCAGATCAATGTGACAATTATGGCCCTTACAATACAAATATACTTTAGATTGAAGTATTCAGCAAAACCCTTTCACTTGAAAACTTAGCCCTTTGATCTTTACTTCTTTATATAGTTTATTACTCATCCAATACCACAGGTCAAAACAACATTAGTGCTGGTGGTAATATTTGACGGGAACAATATTCATTGTCATGCTCATTACTATGGGCCAATACCTTGGTACAGACCCCTAGTATTTAGAATACCATGGTAAAAAAAAAAACCATAGACTAATTTTATTCAATGAACTCGTGTGCATACGCAACTTGGCTTAACAGAACCCGTGTATAGATTTTGAACTTCCAACTTTATCATTTATCTGAATTGAATCTTCCAAATTTTCATGCATTTTGTCACATCTATATTCATTCTAGTATTCTGTTGTATTCATTATTTTACCTCTGAACTGACCTGTGAATTTTGTTACTTGTGAGTTTCCATCAAGGACAATGCATGCATCATAATGCCAACAATTTACCCCTTTGGACTTCATGGAAACCACTTTGGCATTTAGCCACCACAACCTGTAAATAACATCAAGCCAAGCACCAAGTTGTTGAAAAAATCAAGCTACTCTCTAAACACCAAGCTACTCTCCCCCTTTGACATCAAGGGCAAAGGGCTGACCAATTTTAAATGAAGTTTTCCATATTTGAACTGTTGAATATGAATACTGACAATGTTCCCCCTAAGCACATGATGAATTCTCTGATCATGCTTCCCCTAAGCACATGCCAAAATCTTTGACGGATGTAAAATGAAGTAAATGACTCTATGACTATGACCTTTCTATTGCCAAGGACCCATACTTACATCAATCACCCAACTAAGTGGGATTACATATTTGTCATGATCTCAACAGTCCATACATGTCTAAATGTGACAATTATTACATCATAGGTCTTTACATGACCTTTACATAAAATGAAAGATATGACATTAATAACTGAAACCAAAAGATCTTAAAAGTAGCATACTTAAGCAACCAAAATGCCAACAATGCATTACATTATGCAAGGCTAATGCTCCCCCTGAACATGTGTTACATGTTCATTTTCAACAACTCATTCATCAAAGCATCTTCATGAATCAGATAAATATCAATGAGAAAAACATAACTCAATACCATATCAACAAACTATACCCATCAACACCAGACGAAGAGAAATCAAATCATAGCTGTCAGAAGCATGTCAGAGGTTGATCTTGAGTTTATCCCACTATTTTTCTATCATAGAAAAACATACGCAATTGTCTACAAAGAAACTCATGTATATACACGAGTATAATTCATGAAACACGTGTTTAGCCAACAACCTTCTGAATTTTCACCTGTAGTCTGAGCAGACTAATTTAGCAACAAAATGAGGTAGAGACAACTCCCAGTTTTTGTCCAAGATATTAAAATGATTCTTTAGGAAGGGGTTTAGTAAATATATTAGCAACTTGTTCTTTGGAGGGAACATACTCCAATTTAACCTTTTTCTCAAGGACTTTTTCTCATAGAAAGTGATACTTAAGAGGAATATGCTTGGTCTTGGAGTGCATAACAATATTTTTTGTAATACTAATAGCACTTCTATGATCACATAGGATGGAGATGGGTGGAAAAAATTTGATTGGTATATCCTATAATGTTTTCATCATCTAGAGAAGTTGTGTGCAATAAGATGCAACAACTGCATATTTTTCTTTCGTTGTAGATAAGGCAATGGAACTTTGTTTCTTGTTGAACCAAGATACTGATCGGGGCCCCACGTAAAATTCACCTCCACTAGTGCTTTTTCAGTCATCAACATTTCCATCCCAATTTGCATCTGTGTATGCATGAAGGGTAAGATATGCATCTTTTGGATACCATAGACCAAAATCTTGGGTTCCTTGGAGATATTTGAATATTATCTTTACTGCCTAGAGATGTGATTTCTTTGGATTGGCTTGGAAACATCCAACAATCCCAATTGCATGCATGATATCTGGTTTGGTACCTGTTAGATAAAGTAGACTACCAATCATAGACCAGTACTCTATTTGGTTTACTGCAAGAGAATCATCATTAGATTTGATGCTACATCCTTTCACAGGTTTGCATTCTTCCATCCCATACTTCTTCAGAATTTGCTTGAGATATTTTGTTTGTGGGAGAAATATGCCATCTTTTGCTTGTTGTACTTGTAGATTGAGAAAATAGTTTAGTTCCCCAAGTAAAGACATTTGAAATTCTTGATTCATAACATAAGAAAATTTTGACTCATAGATTCTTCATTACTGCCAGAAATAATATCATCAACATAAACACAAATAAATAGCAGTTTATTACCCTCAATTTTTGTATACAAGTTGTTGTTTATGGTTCCTTTTGTGAAATCTTGTTGTTAAATATATTTGTCAAGATGATATTTACCATGCTTGTGGAGCTTTTTTTATCCCATATAAAGTCTTTTTGAGTTTTCATGCAAGGTTTTCAACATTGCCCAAAATGAATCCTTCTTTTTGTTCAATATATACTTCTTCTTCTAGATCTCCATTAAGAAAGGCAAATTTTACATCCATTTGATAAACTTTGAAATTTTGAAAACTTGAAAATGCAAGAAACATTATTATGGCTTCAATTCTGGCTACTGGTGCAAATGTTTCTTCAATGTCTATACTTCCTTTTTTAGCATAACCTTTACAAACAATTCTAGCTTTATTCCTAATGACTTCTCCATTTTCATTCAACTTATTTTTGAATATCCGTTTTGACCCTATAACATTTTTATCAATAGACCTTTGAACCAATTCCCAATTATCATTCTTTTCAATCTGATCAAGTTCTTCATTCATTATCTTAACCAAAATTAATCTTTACTCTCTTGGCTTAGATTTTGTTGTTCAATGCTGGATAATAAATCTAGATAACTATAATATCCTACAAGATTTATTCCTGTTTTTTCTTGAGATTCATTTTCTCCTAGAATTTGGGTTTCTGGATAATTCTTTTGAACATACCTAGATGGATCCATTTCTTTATCTAATGTATCTTCTTTTGTTGCTTAATTATTTTCTTCTTCTATATCATTACGATTTCATGTGGGAAAGCATTCATCATCCTCATCATCCTCTTTTGCCGATGTTACATGTTTGGGCCAAGTGCATGTGATCTGGATCTTGGGGGGAGGCCCCCAATGTCTAAAAAATGAAATGGGTATTGGGGGGAAGGCCCCCAAGATCTAAAAATTTGAAATTTCCGGAAGAGAAAGAGGAGAATGCCCAATAAAAAAAACCACAAAGAAACTTTTTATTAAAACAGATAATAATTGTAAGGGCTACATTGTGGTGGACAATCTGTCCTTTTACAAAATGTGACTTGTTACTTATAGTAATTTTCAGTTAAAATACCATGGGTCAATTCCATGAGTGGATGTCACAATACCACGGCTTAATTTCATGGGTGAATGAATACCATGGGTGGATGTCACAATACCATGGGAAAATACCATGGGTAAATTCCATGGGTGGATGAAAACCATTGGTTGATGCCATTTTCCATTCGGATCATTCCTCCCTCCTTAAGAAGCAATGGTCTCCATTGCGTGAAATTCCCTCCTACGAAGCCTTTGTTGAATATGAAGACCCATTGAAGAGAAGGCTTTTATGTGGTTAACCCATAACCATGATGAACGAAGATCTGATGATAGAGATACCCTGTAATGCTTATTACCAACTATGATACTAACATTGTGCAGCCTAGCAAATGGACTTTGATGAAGTGTGGGTTCGTGGATGACCCATAACCATGATGAATGAAGATCTGAGGATAGAGATACCCTATAATGCTTGTGACCAACTATGATACTAACAATGTGCAGCCTAGCAAATGGATTTCGATGAAGTGTGGGTTTGTGGATGACCCATAACCATGACAAATGAAGATCCGAGGATAGAGATACCCTTTAATTCTTCTGACCACCCTATAATGCTTGTGACCAACTGTGATACTAACAATGTGTAGCCTAGCAAATGGATTTCAATGAAGTGTGGGTTTTTGGATGACCCATAACCATGACAAATGAAGATCTGAGGATAGAGATACCTTGTAATTCTTGTGATCAACTATGATACTAACAGTGTGCGGCCTAGCAAATGGACTTTGATGACAAGGTTTTTGTGCAGTTGATCCATAACCGTCATGTTGGTTGTTGATGAAGTAGTAGGTGCCTACATAGCTTGGTGTGGGAGGGCACCTCTCCAAATAACCCAAGCCGAATGCTACTATGCTGAAACTGATGAATGTGATGTAGGTGCCTACTAAAGTGGGGTGGGAGGGCATGTCTCCAATGGGAACCCACTTAAAATGCTGCTCCAGAATTAAAATTGGCATAACTCAATCAATATAACTCAGAATATTTATTATAACCTGTTTTTGGAAGTAGAAGGACCATTTTGCATCTTCCCATGTGTTGGAAATCATTATCCGGATATTCTATAATCTCATATTCATGCTATAATTTTTCCGTCGTCACAAAAGTTCTGAAAAAAAATAGTTGATTTTAAATCAACGATATCTCCCACATATAAACTCCGATTCAACCCATTTTTTTTTTTAAATTGGGTGATTTTTCAAGAGGAGCTCAGATCTACAATCCTTTTTTTAATTCTGCACAAAAACTTCAGAAAATGATAGGAGAGTCACTATCCACCAATTGTCATGAGAAAAAAATTCTACAACGTAGCTGATTTTAAATTAGTGATATCTCCCTCATCTAGACTCTGATTCGACCGTTTTTTTTTTAATTGTGGTATTTTTTCACAAGGAACCTAGATCTTGTATTTTTTTTTGTAAATATTGTACCAAATGTTTTAGATCTGATCTAGAAACTCGCCGCCCAAAAAACATTCCTACAAAAAAATGAAAAAGAAAAATTCTTCCTGCTTGGCCCCAGAAAGTGCTATCTGGAGGTCGCATCACATGCCTGAAGTTTGTTAAATATTTTTGAAAAAATTTGAAACTGAAATATGCATGAAACCCTCATTCCCATGGAATCATAACCTTCTTTGATACCACTAATCCGGATCTTGGGGGGAGGCCCCCAAGGTCTAAAAAATTGAAATGGATCTTGGGGGGAAGGCCCCCAAGATTTGAAAAATTGAAATTTCTAGAAGAAAAGAGAAGAATGCTGAATAAACAAAACCACAAAGAATTTTTTTATTAAAACAGATAATAACTGTAAGGGCTACATTGTGGTGGAAAATCTGTCCTTTTACAAAATGTGACTTGTTACTTATAATATTTTTCAGTTACAATACCACGGGTCAATTCCATGGGTGAATGAATACCATGGGTGGATGTCACAATACCATGGGTCAATTCCATGGGTGAATGAATACCATGGTTGGATGTCACAATACCATGAGCAAATACCATGGGTGGATGTCACTTACAATACCATGGGTGGATAAATACCACGGGTGGATATCACTTACAATACCATGGGTGGATGCCACTTACAATACCATGGGTAAATTCCATGGGTGGATGAATAACATGGGTGGATGAATACCATGGGTTGATTCCATTTTCCATTCGGATTGGCATGCTTCATCAATCACAACATCAATGCATTCAACAATATTCTGAGTCTCTTATTGCAACATTTGTATCATTTAATTTTTTATGAATAACCAAGAAATATTCCTTCATCTTCTCTAGCTTAAAACATACCAATTTTTTCATCATTATTTTTTATGAAACATTTTTTTCCAAAAACTCTAAAATGCTTTATAGTGGGAGGCTTACCATACCAAATTTCATACTATGTTTTATCACTATTCACACGAACATAAGCATTGTTGAGAATATTTACTGCAGTATGTGCAGCTTCACCCCAGAAGATGTCAGGACTTCCAGACTCAACAAGTATAGCAAGAGCCATTTGTTGAACAATTATATTCATTCTTTCTACCACGCAATTTTGTTGAGGAGTTTTAGCTACAAAAATTTGTCTTTTTATGCCACGTTCTTCATAAAAATCAAAGAATTCATCTGATATGTACTCTCCTCCTTTGTCAAACTTGAGACATTTGATTTTTAGATATAATTCATATTTAACTAATTCCTTGAAGACTTTAAATTTATCAAATGCTTCATCTTTTTGTTTCAAAAGACTGATCCAACACATTCTAGAAAAGTCATCAGTGAATAAGATATAGTATTGTTCTCCATGAGGTGAATTTTTCCTTACTGGTCCAAACAAATTAGTATGTATAAGTTCAAGAGGCTTACTTGTTGATCCTTATTTGGCATTGAATTGAACTCAGATTTGCTTACCAAATTGGCATGACTTACATATGGTACTTTCTGGTATGGTGATGTGGGGTAGATCACGAACAACGTTGAGCCTGCTTGATTTACTTATTTGAGAGAATCTTATATGTCCCAATCTTCTGTTCCATAACCTGTTTTCTTCTGCCTTGCCTAGTTAACATTGTTCTTGGCCACCTTTCGATATATACAGATTACTTGGGGTTCTTGTTCCTTTTATTATGGTCTTTCCTGTGTCAAGTTCATGAACCACACATTCTTGTGATTGGAATACCTTCTCATTTCCTTGATCACACATTTGGCTAAAACTAAAAAAATTATGCTTTAATTCACCAACATACATAACATTACCATATTTAACTTTTTCTTTTAGAAAAATAGAACCTTTACCCTTAATGACAGCAGGTGAGTCATTTCCAAAGGTGACATTATTTTCTTTCTCTAAATCATTGTATGAAATAAGTTTATATTTATCACATGTCATGTGTTTTGAGCATCCACTATCAATGTACCATTGACTTTCTTGTCCTTCTACAAACAATGTTATGCCACATCTTTCAGAGTATAACTTCTAACTTTTCCATACCTTGGAATTTGTTGGTAGGTTCTCCTTTTGAGATGTTGGTTGTAATTTTCTCTTGCATTCATATTCTTCATGTCCAAAGTTATTGCAAACTAAGCATTCAATTTCATCTATAAGAGGTGAGAAGATATTATAATAGTTCTTCTTGACTCCTATCTCATTCCTTTGTTTTCTTGCTTCTCTAGTCATGATAGTTTTATATGCAACACATTGAGTAGCCTTATGACCAAAATCATGACATGAGAAACATTGTCCATTAAAGAAGAAATTTCTATGACCATAGAATCTTCTGGTGTTGTCTACCTTTTCACTGAAGCTTCTATTGTTGTTCATCCTTGGATTGGATTGAACATGATTTAGTTGTGGAATTCCTTTATCCTTTTGTTGAGGACTGAAGCTTTACTGACTCAGTTTTGCTGCATTACTAGAGATTTTCTAACAAATTTTTGTTGTTTTACTAAAGCTTTGCTGGTTGTTTTTGCTGCATTTAGATAGCTTTTGGTGGTGGCTGAAGACTTTTTTGGTTGAGATGTTTCTCCAGTGTATCCAAGACCTGTCTTCATAAGAGGAGAGCACTACCTTCATAATTTAATCTAAGGTTTCAAATCATTTAGCAAATCTAAGATTCATAGTTTTAATTTTTTCAAGTTCCTTTCTTATACTTACTACTTCACATTCTAACTTCTCATTATGCTTTTCTTTTTCTATGCGTTGATGCTTCAAAGTATCTATGGCTACATTGTTTTCTTCGAAGCAAATTTTGATTTGAATAATTTCTTCAAAGAAATCATTTTCTTCTAATGCATCCACAAATTTATCATTAGACTCATTAGTATTTTTCTCAAAATCCATGAGTAATTTAAGATCTTGATCAAATTCACATTCTTGACTATTTGAGAAGCCATCACTATCTTCATGAGTATAATAACTTGTTCTACTGTCAAACTGTCTCCTATTACTTTTTCATGATTCTTCCCTTTTTGATGGTTGTCTTTATGAGGACTTTTAGTAGCATAATGACCAACTCTACCACAAGAAAAACATTTGAAGGGAATCTTACCTTTGAACCTTTCGGTGCCCAATTGAAGTTTCTTTACAAAGTTCACTTCATCTTCTTCTGATATGTATCATGATTCCTTGTGTTCCTCCTTTTCTTTTCCTTTTGCATATGCCTTAAATGTGACTTCTCTAACTTCTGAGGGACCTCCTTTCCTCATTTCAAAAGCAGTCAGGATCCCATGAAGTTGAACAATAGTAAGAGTCTGCAAATCCTGCTTCTCTTCAATGGCAGACGCTTTTGACTCGAATTTAGGAGTTAGATATCTTAATATTTTCTCTACGAAAGTAGTGTCCTTTATTTCTTAACCCATATTTTTCATGCAATTTACAATATCATCTATTCATAGAAAGAAACTGGCAATAATTTAATCATTATGCATTTTGAGAGTTTCATATTGAATTCCAAGAGTTTGCAGTTTAGCACTTTTTACCTTGGTATCGCCTTCATAGCTTTGAATGATTCTATCCCATATTTATTTTGTTGTGTTTAGCTGCATAACTTTGATAAATTCTTGATTCTGTTAGAATTCCCAATAAAGCATTGACAACTTTGGGATTGGTTTCATATGTCTTCTTATATGTTGCATATGTCGGAAATCTTCCTTAAAGAGATCAAGCTTCTTTTGAAGGAACTTCTCTGATACCAATTGTTCGAAAAATACTAGGGTGGGCGGGTGAATCAGTATTTAAAATCTCTTCAACAATTATTATTTTATTTATTTATTTTATTAATTAATTATATATTTATTTTATTTTTATTTTTATTTTTATTATTATTTTATATATTATTTATTATTATTATTTTATTATTATTATTATTATTATTATTTTCTGAAATGTATACGCAACTTGACTGAACCCAACTAGCGTATATACATGACTGTTGTCAAAGAAACTAGCGTATACTCAGTAAACTTGTAAAACAATTAATTCTTTATCTGTTAAACTTTGAACTAGAATGTAAGAGTTTTATCAGGTATTTGATAAGCAGTAAATATAGGTCATAAGAACATAAAAATTATCCCACACATGAACAATAGGATTTAAGGTGGAAAACCAATGTGGGAGAAAACCACCGCTGTTATCAGCTTAGTCTTCAAAACTTATTATTATCAAAAACTCCTTACATTCTTGTACTGGTGCAGACTCATACCAATACGCAGGCACCCACTTGTTGAAGGCTACAACCTTCACTCATTATCCAGCTCCTACTGTAAGGGAGCTCCAACCCCCTGATCTTATCACCATTTAATACTGGCAGGAAGCTTTGACTTCCTCACTAAAGGCTCCAACCTTTAGCAACATCAATGGACCACGTTTTATGAATTTTCACACTGGATCCACCTGCTTCAACACATCATAACTTGTAGGCCACTTTTCATCAAATTTTCAAAATGGATCCAATACCAACACATATGCTCAATCATCACTGTAATACAATCATCAATCTATGACACACATAATCAACCAATCACTGAAACCCAAACAACTGATATGTAATCAAAACTTAATCAATCAAATGGAATAGTTAGATCATTGTAGCCAGTACACAGAATTGAACCCAAAATGTTGCATCAATGCACATAATCAACTGCAATCATGATCATTAATTTTCCAAAATATAAATTCTACTTCACTTAAGGCAACCCGCATGCATACGCGCTTTTTTGGAGACAAACCCACGTATATATTCTAAGATATTGGAAACCTAAAACTTGACTACTACAATTTTGAAAAGGAACACTCGATCATACTCAGATCTACTGCAACACTCTAAAACAATCATAGAACTATCTCTGATCTTTAATCACAATCAATAAGTAATCTTAACATTATTCAATTAATTCATAACCACATTCAACTTCATCATTCAATTAGATCTACTTTAGACATTATCACTCGGCGTAGATCAACATGGGAATCATTGACATACAATAAAGAAATAACAGCACTGATCAGGTTCATCGGCCATTTATGAACACAAATCCCTTACTTTATATACTCAAATTTGCATAAGTCAACCGGCGTGTATACACACTTTTTTCGAGACCAACCAGTGTATAGATCTGCAAATTTTGACCTACAATTGTGCAGCTCTTCAGAACTTCAGAAAGACCTAGATCATAATATTCAAAGATAAAAGCATGCATCATTACTTTGGTCTAGTCAATCGATCAGCAGATATTACAATGAAAAGTCATTTCAAGTCTCATGATCTTGATCCATCATGGTATTCATCGACACATAATTATTTCATATTAATGTGAAAATTATGGCCCTTACAATGCAAATATACTTTAGATTGAAGTATTCATCAAAACACTTTCACTTGCACACTTATCCCTTTGATATTCACTTCTTTATATAGTTTAGCCCTCATCCAATACCACGGGTCAAAACAACATTAGCACCGGTGGTAATCTTTGACAGGATCAATATTCATTGTCGCACTCATTACTATGGGCCAATACCATGGTAAGGACCACTGGCATTTAGAATACCATGATACAAAAACCGATACGATAATTTTCTTCTTTGAACTCACATGAATATGCGACTTGGCTTAACATAAACCCCGTATAGATTTTGAACTTCCAACTTTGTCATTTTGCTTAACTGAATCTTCTGAATTGTCATGAATTCTATCACATATGTATTCATTCTAGTATGTTATTGTATACATTTTGTTACCAATGAACTGACCCGTGAATTTCGTTACAAGTGAGTTTCCATAAAGGACAACCCATGCATCATAATGCCAACAACCGGAAGATTCATAGGTAAGATTCCCTTCAAATGTTTTGCTTGTGGTAGAGTTGGTCATTATGCTGCTAAATGTCCTCATAAAGAAAACCACGAAAAATGGAAGGATACTGCAAAAGGTAATAGGAGACGGTTTGATGATAGAAGAAGTCATTGTACTCATGAAGATAGTGATGGCTTGTCAAATAGTGAAGAAGGTGAATCTGATCAAGATCTTAAATTACTCCTGGCTTTTGAGAAAAATACTAATGACTCTAATGAGAAATTTATAGATTCTTTAGAGGAAAAATATTTCTTCAAAAAAAATATTCAACTCAAAATTTGTTTGGAAGAAAACAAAGTAGGCATAGACACTTTGAAGAATCAACTCATAGAAAAGGAAAAGAATAATGAGATGTTAGAATGTGAAATGGTAAGTCTAAGAAAGGAACTTGAGAAAATACAAACTCTGAATCTTAGATTTCCTAAAGGATCTGAAACCTTAGATGAAATTATCAAGGTACAATGCTCTCCTCTTATGAAGACATATCTTGGATACACTGAACATCTCAAATAGAAACGTCTTCAGCCACCGCCGGAAGCTTTCTAAATGCAGCAAAAACCAATCAACAAAGCTTCAGTAATACAACAAAAATTAGTCAGCAAAGCTTCAGTAATGTAACAAAAACTAGTCAGCAAAGCTTCAATCCTCAACAAAAGAATAAAGGCATTCCGTAAGTAAATCTTGTTCACTCCAATCCAAGGATGAACAAAAACAGAAGCAACAATCAAAATGTAAAAAACACCAGAAGATTATATGATCGCAGAAATTTCTTTTTTAATGGACAATGTTTCTCATGTCATAATTTTGGTCATAAAGCTGTTCAATGTGCTGCATACAAAACTATCATGATTAGAGAAGCAAGAAACCAAAGGAATGACACAGGAGTCAAGAAGAACATTTATAATATATTCTCACAACTTATAAATAAAATTGAATGCTCATTTTGCAATAACTTTGAACATGAAAAATATGAATGTAGGAGAAAATTACAGCCAACATCTCAAAAGGAGGAAACATCAACAATTTCTAAGGTATGGAAAAGGAAGGAGTTATAGTTTGAAAGTTGTGTCATAGAATTGTTTGCAGAAGGACAAGAAAATCAATGGTACATTGATAGCAGATGCTCAAAACACATGACAGGTGATAAAGAAAAACTTATTTCATACAATTCTTTAGAGAAAGAAAAGAATGTAACTTTTGGAAATGACTCACCAACTGTCATTAAGGGTAAAGGTTCTATTTTTCTAAAGTAAAAAGTTAAATATGATAATGTTACGTATGTTGATGGATTAAAGCATAACTTGTTGAGTGTTACCCAAATGTGTGATTAAGGAAATGAGGTAGTATTATGATCACAAGAATGTGTGGTTCATGAACTTGACATAGGAAAGACCATAATAAAAGGAACAAGAACCCCGAGAAATACGTATATATTGAAAAGTGGCCAAGAACAATGTTACCTAGGCAAGGAAAAAGAAAATTGGTTATGGTACAGAAGGTTGGGACATCTAAGCTTCTCTCAAATAAGCGAATCAAGTAGACTCAAAAAGTTATTTGTGATCTACCCTACATCACCATACCAGAAAGTAGCGTATGTAAGTCATCTCAATTCGCTAAGAAAAATAGAGTTTAATTCAATTCCAAAGAAGGATTAGCAAGTAATCCTCTTGAACTTATACATACTGATTTGTGTGGACCAGTAAGGTAAAAGTCACCTCATGGAGAACAATACTATATCTTATTCATTGATGACTTTTCTAGAATGTGTTGGATCGGTTTAATGAAATGCAAAGATGAAGCATTTGATAAATTTAAAGTCTTCAAGGAATTAGTTGAAAATGAATTACATCTAAAAAATCATATGTCTCATATCTGACTTAGGAAGAGAATACATATCAGATAAATTCTTTCATTTTTGTGAGCAACATGGCATAAAAGAACAACTTCCTATAGCTAAAACTCCTCAACAAAATGGAGTGGCAGAAAGAATAAATATAATTGTTCAACAAATGGCTCGTGATATGCTTGATGAGTCTAGAACTCCTAACACCTTATCGGGTGAAGTTGCACATATTGTAGTAAATATTCTCAACAAGGCTCATGTTCATGTGAATAGTGATAAAACTTCATATCAACTTTGGTATGGTAAGCCTCCCACTATAGAGCATTTTAGTGTTTTCTTAAGAAAATTTTTCATAAGAAATAATGATGAAAAACTTGGTAAGTTTAAAGCTAGAGAAAATGAAGGAATACTTCTTGGTTACTCATCTAAAAGCAAAGGATATGAATGTTACAATAAGAAACTTT
The DNA here is from genome assembly GCA_000404065.3 of Pinus taeda. Taxonomy (NCBI): domain Eukaryota; kingdom Viridiplantae; phylum Streptophyta; class Pinopsida; order Pinales; family Pinaceae; genus Pinus; species Pinus taeda. Next base: position 710,794 of record APFE031161484.1, on the reverse strand, counting down.
GGAAAGTTGTTGAGTGCATAGATGTTGTGATTGATGAAGCATGCATAGGGCCCAAAGGGGTAATATCAACAAAAGAGGATGATGATGAATGCTTTCCCACATCAAATCACAATGATATAGAAGATGAAACTAATGAAGAAACAAAAGAAGATACATCAGATAAGGAAAATTCTCCATCCAGGTATGTTCAAAAGAATCATCCAGAAACTCAAATTCTAGGAGAAAAGGAATATGGGGTACAAACAAGAAGAATTATTGTAGGATATTCTATTTATCTAGATTTATTATTCACCATTGAACCACAAAATGTAAATCAATCTATTAAATATGATTGTTGGCTTAAGTCCAAGAATGAAGAACTTGATCAAATTGAAAAGAATGATACTTGGAAATTGATTCCAAGGCCTCGTGATAAAAATGTTGTTGGGACAAAATTGATATTTAGAAATAAGTTGAATGAAAATGGAGAGGTCATTACAAACAATGCTAGACTTGTTTGTAAAGGTTAATCTCAACAAGAAGGAATAGACTTTGAAGAAACATTTGCACCAGTAGCTAGACTTGAAGCCATCATAATGTTTCTTGCATTTTCAAGTTTTCGAAATTTCGAAGTTTATAAAATGGATATAAAATCTATTTTCCTTAATGGAGATCTAGAAGAAGAATTATATATTGAACAAACAAAAGAATTCATTTTGGGGAATGATGAAAACCTTGTATGCACACTCAAAAAGGCTTATATGGGCTAAAACAAGCTCCACAAGCATGGTATTATTGTCTTGACAAATATCTTCAACAACAAGGTTTTATAAAAGGATCCACACACAACAACTTGTACAAAAAATTGAGGGTGATAAACTACTAATTATTCTTGTTTATGTTGATGATATCATCTTTGGCAGTGATGAAGAATCTATGAGTCAAAACTTTTCTTCTATTATGCAGCAATAATTTGAAATGTCTTTACTTGGGGAACTAACCTATTTTCCTAGTCTGCAAATATAACAAGAAAAAGATGGCATCTTTCTCTCACAAACAAAATATCTCAAGAAAATTTTGAAAAATTATGGGATGGAATATTGCAAACTTGTATGTACTCCCATGATGACAGGATGTAGCCTCAGTTCTAATGATGATTCTCCCATAGTAAACCAACCAGAGTACAGGTATATGATTGGCAGTCTGCTTTATCTAACAGGTACTAGACTATATATCATGCATGCATTTGGGATTGTTGGACTTTTCCAAGACACTCGAAAGGAATCACATTTTCAAGCAGTAAAGAGAATATTCAAATATATCAAAGGAACCCAATATTTTGGTCTATGGTATCCTAAAGATGCAGATCTTACCCTCCATGCATACACAGATGCAGATTGAGCTGGAAATGTTGATTATTGGAAAACCACTAGTGGAGGTTCATTTTACATCGGGGCCTGATTAGTATCTTGGTTAGCAAGAAACAAGGTTCCATTGCCTTATCTATACTGGAAGCAGAATATGTAGCTATTGCATCTTGTTGCATACAACTTATCTGGATGATGAAAACATTACAAGACATACAAGTTAAATGTTATCCACCTATCTCCGTCCTATGTGATAATAAAAGTGCTATTAGTATTTCGAAAAATCATGTTATGCACTCCAACACCAAGCATATTCCTATTAAGTATCACTTTCTACATGAACAAGTTCTTAAGCAAAATGTTAAATTGGAGTATGTTCCCTCCAAAGAAAAAGTTGTTGATATATTTACTAAACCCCTTCCCAAAGAAGCATTTGAATATCTCAAACAGAAACTAGGAGTTGTCTCTACCACATTTTGTTGTTAATTTAGTCTTCTCAGTATACAGGGGAGAATTCATAAGTTTGTTGGCTATACGTTGGTTTCATGAAGTATAGTAACATATATATGTGAGTTTCTTTGCAAACAATCATGTATGTTTTTCTTTGATAGAAAAATAGTGGAGAAAGACTCAATATCAGCCTCTAACATGCTTCTGACAACTATGATTTGATTTCTCTTGGTCTGGTGTTGATGGGTACAGTCTACTGATATGGTATTGAGTTATATTTTTCTCATTTATATTAATCTTATTGATGAAGATGATTTGATGAATGAGTTTGTTGGGACAGGAAAAAGGTATGATTTCTCTTCATTAAATGCTTCATTTATCATTCATCCTTATAAGATTATCTCCGTTTATAGATTAAAATGAGGAAAATATAAGCTAAATTAGGAAGAAACAACTTGGTGATAAAATAGGTAGATTAGTACAAAAAACTAATTCTTTACTATCTTTGTATGCAGAGACGTGATTGGGAAAAAGATGTTCATTTGGCAGAACACCAGGAGGCCATAAAGGGGACAATACATGGCGTCTAGGGTAGACAAGGAAGCAGAAAATCAGCTCGAACACTCCTATTTTATCATATGATCAAATTTTATATTGCAAAATCCTCAGGATCTCCTGATCCTGAGGATTCACTTTTATCCAAGTTTCTCTTTATGTTATATGTAGGGCCGAAAGGAAACTAGAAAAAGTTCAGACTTTTAATTTGTAATTATTCTTTTTTCAAGCATAAACGTTATTAATTCAGTGACTCCGTCAACTGTTACATGAAGTTAATTAAAGAAGGTTATGTTTGATACATCTCCATATTCTGAGTTTTTATTAAGCAGAGGCTTCTGGCGACTCTGTGCCAGTCATAAGAAGTTCAACTGCTCCTTTGTGTTATAGTTTTATATTCAATCTTCACAATTGGTTTAGTGTTCAGCTATTTCATTTATCGTGAAGATTTGTGATATAGATTTATATTTCTATTCAATTAGATTCATATTGAAGTTGCGAGATATACATAAGTAGCGCTTTGATTGGAATGAGTGAATGCATGTTTAATTGTTGTTCATTTGAATAGATGTTATCATAGATCTTGAGAGACGAGACTGATTAACTTCTATAGATTGCAATATAGAACATTTGCCATTGAGGAATCCTTTTATCGTTGTAGTTGTTCAAATACTGACTCTTGTTCAAATATTGATTGTTGATTGTTGTTCATTTATTATTGTTGTTCAATTGAGTAATGCAGATTGATTTGGGTTGTTATATATTCATGGTGTTGTTCGATAGTCATAGTTTCTTTACTTGATTAAGTTTGATTAGTCTTAAGCTTATATGAATGATTCTCAGTGTAATTCTTATTTGCATTCGGTTTCAATTGGTTTTGGAACAAGTTGCATAGAATTACATAGTGTGTTGAGAGCATTTCTTTTATAGATAGTTCTTTGTAGAGTTGTGTGAATTGAATTGAAGAATTAGCCTTCAGTGACTGCAACAATTCATCATTAGATAACCTCTAGCTTCATTGCACATATTGTGTTGGAACTCTTGAGATAGAAAGACTTACCTCGGGTTGACAACTAATGTATGGATTAAGATTTACTCTAAAAAGACATCTTAGTGAGCCAACATTTTGGTGACATTGTCAGGAAGAGTGTTTCAAGTGATTGTTTTGACTTCTTTGTTATAGGAGAACTGTGTTTTAAAAATGAAAGGTAAGAACCTGTGTACCTAGCAAGTAAATTGATTTCTTACCTACCCGCTTTACAACAAAACCTTAGAGGTTAAATAGGAATTTGTTTTTATGAATGACTAGAAATAAAAAGACAGAGAAAGAGAAAAATCCTCCACCAAAACCCACAAAACTCAAAGGATCGGTGAACCTTGGGAGAATGACCTTTATAGACGAAATCATAAGAAGAGCAGAGTCTCAAGCATCAATAGGATTCTAGGCTATACCTGGAAAAAGTTTTACTGCTATCCCTTAAGCAGCAGGCTCACCATCTGCATCTCATGTTGAGATTTAAAGCTAGGTAGGAGGATCAGAACAAATCTTTCAAGCTACAATAAGCCTACACTTTGATCCTCTACAAGAGGGAAAATCCTATAACCAACGAGAAGGAAAAGGAGAAACTAATGGGGCTACTAAAGTAGAACCACAGCTATCCAAACAAGGATCTCCTGAGATTCCAGACCTAGGAAGTGCTATAACGACAACTCAGGTTGTTAACTCTCCTCTTATTCTAGAAGCACCCCTTGAAATCCATGAAGATTATTGGCATATCTTTGACCAAATGGTAGATCAGCCACCCCAAGGTTAAACCTCGACATTAGAGTACCCCATAGTCGACCAGGTGGCTAATGCCCCTATGAAGGCTACTCCTCTGCAAAGCATCCAAACCTTCCATGGGATGATGACAAAGGATCTTGATGCTTTCCTATTTGATTTTCATGTCCTCTTTAGAAGGTATGACTATACCACCGACCCCCAAAAAATGAAATTGTTCTCTTCCACTCTGAAAGGGCAGCTTTGAGATGGTCTATGGGTCTAGGTGGGTGAACCATCAATTCCTGGGACGAAATGAAAACCTCCTTCCTTAAAAGATATCAGGACTTTTGTAAAACTAGTGAACTGAAAGATGAGATTTTTAAGATGTCTGCAAAAGATAATGAAACACTAGAAGAATATGTAGAATGATTTAATTATAATTTGCAGAGATCTCGACACGCTGCCCTACCAAAAGAAGTCCTAAGAGCTATATTGATTAAAGGAATGAAAGAGGAATGGGTAGAAACTCTAAACTTAATGGGAAAAGGAGATATTTCTCAGGAAGATTATGATGAAATTATTTGTTTGTGTATCAGGTGTTCATCAGGAAGCACATGTATAGGAGTAGTTAGCCGAGATCCAATGAGTAGAGGAAGCAAACCACATAGTGGAGGTGTAACACAGATAGAGATCGAAAACCTCCTGGAAGACTTTAAGATGGACATCCTGGGCACTCTTACAACACGACTCGACATCCCACAGGCCAAACAAAAACAAGCTTTAGCAAAACAAAATTTGGCCATCTTCTGCCCACGTTGTCGGAAGAAGCACATCCAACGGGAATGCCTGTTAGACATGGTTCAGACGTGTGCCATTTGTACTAAATATCATGACACTGAACAATGTCCATCATTACCTAGGCTGAAAGAAGTATTCAAAGTAGAGGAGGAAACATATCCGGTATATTTGATGAAACATCATCGACTATGGCAAGCTAAACCTACAGGTATGTCACAAGACACATCCCAATTATTTCCTTCCTCGCAGTTTAATCAACAACAGAACCTTGGGGCAGCTTGGGAAGGCCCATCACCCTACCCAAATTGTTGAAGCCCGCCATTCCCTATGACATCTTGGCCAACACAATATTTTCCAGAAAGCAGCTGGCCAAATTCTCCTTTTACTCCTATTTGGCAAGGCAATCCCTATCAATCTCAGTGGCCTGCCTCCACCTCTCAAAATTCGAATTGTTCTACAAACTGGTAGTGACCTCTAGGGATATATAATGTACCTATGGGGATAGGCCCTTAGCCACAACCCACTCTATCAACTCCTTATACATTACAACAAAATTCTCAACCTCTTCTGCGGCCACAATTACCATCTCAGCTGAACCCGAATCCTAATAATACACCAATCTAGTTGGTATAGATTATTGAAAATCCAGAATATGAGATTGAGCAGAAATAATGTAATGAGCTCAGATTGAGTTCAGGAAGTGTCATTACCCCTGCAGAAAATAGGGACAAACCTTCAATAGAAAGTGTAACTCCACTTGTACATATTCCATCACCTGTACATGTTCCACCAGTTGTAAATAATATTGAATCAAAGCAAGGGGAAGAAAAAAATGAGCATGATGACCCTATCCATGTTGTAGGAACCTTATCCGATCTACTCTTGGGAGAGGAAACTCCAATAAAGTATGAAGATCTTGGAAACCCCATAGTAACAATTTAGATATATGGCCGCTCTTTTCCAAATACACGAGTTGATCTAGGAGCTACCATTAACATATTAACAACATAAACTTGTAAAGCACTTGGTGTTATAGCCTTAGAACCAACCGCCACTTTATTAGAACTTGTTGACCGATCGGTGGTAAGACGAGAAGGGACCTTACAAGATATTACAGTTTTTGTTGACTCATGGGAATATCGAGTAGATTTCTTGGTTATAAACCCTAGGAGTATATTGGATGGGCATCCTTTGATTTTGGGTCGACCTTGGCTGGAAACAACTGATGCATATATTGGCTACCGAGAAGGCAGAATGACAATTACAAAGGGAGATGTTGTAAAAAATTTGGTGTTATACCCTCCTTCCAGACCAATTTTAACCATTGTAAAAATATGTAAGAAGCCACCAGCGTGCGTAGAAGAAAGCATCCATTCACCACTCAAGGTAGTGGAAGCACTAGAATTTAAAGATCAAACTAAAAATGACGTTATCAACAATTTTGTAAATCAGCCAGGTGATGTGAGTAATGTTGTTAGATGTTGAAAGCAATCCTTGATAACGAAGCCATGGAAGATCCCTTAAAGGATATAGACAACCAACATATTTAGATGATTGATGTTCATAACAACAAACCAGTTGAGATAGAACCAGGCAAAGTTCTAAATATCAATGCTAATCTAGACAGCGAACAACAGAAAAATCTTATCCAGGTATTGCAGAGAAATAAAAGGGCTTTTGCCTAGGATTATCCTAATATGAAAGCGATAGACCCACATACACACCATATTTATATAGAGAAGGATGCGCGACCCATCCGGTAGCCTCAACGAAGGTTGAACCCACACCTTAAGGAAATCGTAAAAGAGGAATTGTAGAAGCTACTAGATGTAAAATTTATTTATCCTATCTCAGACAGTAAATGGGTCTCTCCATTGGTGGTCATCCCTAAGAAAAATTGGGAAGTGGCGTATTTATGTAGACTATCAAAAGTTAAACAAGGCAACACAAAAAGATCATTTTCCACTCCCATTCATTGATCAGGTCCTCGATACATTGGTAGGGAAGCATTTCTTCTCCTTTTTAGATGGCTTCAGTGGATACAATCAAATTCAAATTGCCCTTGAAGACCAGGACAAAATGACCTTCACCTATCCTTGGGGCACATTCGCATATAGAGTATTACCAGTTGGCTTGTGCAATGCCCTAGCCGCATTTCAGAGAGCTATACTAAGCATCTTTGTTGATCTAATAAATGAAGGACTAGAGGTATATATGGATGACTCTACTCCATATGGCGATGATTTTGATCAAGCATTGCAAACACTAAAAAAGGTCTTAGAACGATGCATCGCTACCAGGTTATCTTTAAGATATGTCAAGTGACACATGATGATGACCAAGGGTGTAATCCTGGGACACTACATCTCTGCAACAGGAATACAGGTAGATCCAACAAAAATACAGGTAATTCTTTTACTACCTACCCCTTGCACCCAAACAGAGGTACGTAGTTTCCTAGGATATACAGGTTATTATCGCAGATTTATCAAGAATTTTTCACAGATTGCAGCACCCTTATATGCTCTAACTAGAAATGTTGATTTCAGTTGGTCTGACAAGTGTGACATAGCTTTTGTAGAATTAAAGAAACTAGTCTCAACAACACCATTATTACATGGACCAAATTGGGAGCTGCCTTTCCACATCTCCATGGACGCATCAGATGTATCTATAGGTGTTGTCCTCGGCCAGGAGGAGGACTATAAACCTTATGCTATATATTACATTAGCAAAAATCTCGCTCCTGCAAAACTCAATTACATAGTGACAGAAAAAATAATTCCTAGCAGTTATTTATGCAATAAACAAATTTAGACACTATATAACTCACTACCAAGTCTTTGTGTACACTAATCACTCTACCATTAGATATCTAACTAATAAAAAATCACATATGGTCAAGTAACATGATGGCTATTTCTTTTGCAGGAGTTCGACATTACTATCAAAGATCATCCAGGAAAGGAAAATCCAGTTGCTGGTTTTCTATCTCAAATCCTGAAGGTTAATGATCCACTGGCTGTAGATGACCAATTCCCAGATGAACACCTGTTTGTTGTGGTAGTTAAGATGCCATCGTATGAAGATGTGGCAAATTATCTGGTAGTGTGGAAGCGACCTTGATATTTAATGACAAGAGAAAGAAAACTGATTGTTCTCTATAGCATCCGGTTATCTTGGATAAGCTGATATATTTTTCATACAGGGGCTAACATGTGTATACGTAGATGTATCCATGATGATGAGATCCATGACATTCTGAAGGCTTGCCATGAAAAACCCTATGGGGGACATTTCACAGACCGAAGGACATGACATAAGGTATTACAAATGGGCTATTATTGGCCCACTATTTTTAAGGATGCTAAAAAATATGCCCATGCCTACGATAGTTGCCAAAGGATGGGACGACTTAGCCAATATAACGAAATGCCTCTGCAGCCATAGTTTGTCATAGAACCCTTGAAGCATTGGGCATTGGACTTCATAGGTCCATTCCATTCACCATCCAATCAGAAGGCCTACATACTGGTAGCCACGAATTATGTGACAAAATGGGTGGAAATAGTAGATTTACCAAGAGCCACAGAGGAAGGAGTGATTAACTTCATTTTTGGGATATTTGTGAGATATGGATTACCGCGAGAAGTGATCATAGATGGGGGAAAGAAATTCATAGGGCATAAGATTACTGCCACTCTCAGAAACCATCATATCACGCATAGGATCACTTCTCCATATCACCCGTAGGCGAATGGGCAGGTCAAAAGCACCATCAAGGTTATAGAAGCAACTCTCATCAAGACAGTCTCAATGCACCGGTAATATTGGGCTACTACATTGCCAGAGGCCTTGTGGGCCTATCATATGACTTGGAGGAATACTACTAGATACTCTCCCTACCAGCTTGTGTTCGGTAAAGAACCAACTTTTCCAATCGAATTCAAAATAAAGACTCTAAGGACGGCTGAGGAAGTGGGTGTGGATTTAACATAAGCCCAAACGAAAGTGTCTTCAACAAATTAATGAACTATATGAGGCTCGATTGCTTGCTTTGCAATGAACTGCAATAATACAACAGCAAAGGGAAAAATTGCATGACAGCCTTATCAAGAAGAAAATGTTTCAAAAAGGGAATTGGGCACTTCTGTACAATTCTAGATTTCAGGGCTTCCTAGGCAAGTTGCAAACAAGATGGCTTGGCCCTTACGAGATTCAAGAAGTACATAATAATGGTACTCTTGACTAGCATAGACGGATCCGGTCATTACTTTAAGGTAAACGAGCATCGAGTGCGCCTCTATCATCAACTTCTTACCAAGGATTCTTTCTGAGAGCAAGTACACGAGGACCCCTCCATGCAAATTCTAGCTGCAAGGAATGATAACCCAATAGCTTTTCCTTTAAAAAATTGAAATTGCTTGAAAAATTGTAAATAATGTACATACCTACTGGCATTACCATGTAAACATGAATTTTTTAAGTTTCATTTTTCTCTTCTTTGTTTTCGTTGTTCAAATAATTGAACGTTTGCCATTCAATCAATTGAACAACACATTTATTCCTCTTTTGTAATTCGACGTTCAAGCAATTGAACCTTTTTCGTTCAATTGATTGAACAGTTCAGTTTTATTTTGTCACATTTTGTTGTTCAAACAATTTAACATTTGCCATTCAATTGATTGAATAACATATTTTTCTTTTGTTTTTTGTTGTTCAAACAATCGAACATTTGTCATTCAATTGATTGAGAAACACATTTTTCTTTTGTTTTTCGTCGTTCAAACAATTGAACATTTGTCATTCAATTGATTGAACAACACATTTTTTTTTGTTTTTCATCGTTCAAACAATTGAACGTTTTTCATTCAATTGACTGAACAACACATTTTTCTTTTGTGTTTTGTTGTTCAAACGTTTGAACAATTGCCATTCAATTGATTGAACATCACATTTTTCTTTTGTTTTTCATTGTTCAGTGAATTGAACGATTCTTTTGTTTTTTGTTGTTCAAACAGTTGAACGATTTTCATTCAATTGATTGAGCATCACATTTTTGTTTTGTTTTTTGTTGTTCAAACAATTGAATGATTGTTGTTCAATTGATTGAACAACACATTTTTCCTTTTCTGTTTTTGTTGTTCAAACAATCAGACATTTGCCATTCAATTGATCGAACAACATATTTTTCCTTTATAATTGGTTGTTTAAACAATTGAATGTTTGTCATTCAATTGATTGAACAACACATTTCTCTTTATTTTTTTTGATGTTCAAACAATCGAACGTTTCCCATTCAATTGATTGAACAACACATGTTCTTATTTGTTTTCACTATTCAAACTATTGAATGAATGTCATTCAGTTGATAGTACAATGCATTTTTTTCCTTATTTGTTTTCGTTGTTCAAACTATTGAACGATTGTCGTTCACTTAATTGAACAACACTTTTATTTCTTGTTTATTTTCGTTGCCCAAACAATTGAACGATTTCCATTCAATTGATTGAACATCATACTTTCCTTGTTGTTTTTCACTGTTTAAACCATTAAACGTTTGTCGTTCAATTGATTGAACAACACATTTTGTTTTTATTTTGAATTCGATGTTCAAACAACTGAACGGCTGTCATTCAATTGATTGAACAACATTTTTTTTTTTTTATTGATTTCGTTGTACAAATGATTGAACGATTGTTGTTCAATCAATTGAACAACAAATTTTATTTTCTATTTTGATTTTTTCGATTGAACGACACATTTTAAGAGCTAAATTGTGAATTTTTCTCATTTTTCTCTTCATCATTATACCATTTTATTCTTCTTTTATATTTAAAATAAGTACCATTTGCATTGAATTGTGCCCCTTCTAAAGAAAAAATGTAATAACAATATCATTATGACATCTAAAAGCCTTTTGTTGGTTATCTTTATTCGTCAAGCTAATACAGTGTATCTTTACAATGGATGTCTGAACATTTTTTTCTTTTGGACACATCATGAAATGATTCATTATTCTTAATCCATGTTGGCTTATGTTTATACTTCCAAATGGCTAAAAATCATTGATATAATGTTAAGGGGGTAAGAGTATAACACTTCCATTGGCATCTTCTTACTTGTTACACCATCCTTGACTCTTAAGGAGCAAATGAGCCTACCTTTTTCTACAAGAAAGATTCCAAAAGCAAAATAAAATAGCAAAATGCTTAAAACATTGTCCAAAGAGGATAGGGGTCTCACTATGAGCCAGCTTACCATGATCATAAGGATGTAATAGGTGACATTCCAATTTGGCTACCAAACCAAGTTAATGACCTTCTTGATAATTAATTTGCCAGAAGAACAGGGGGTCTCATCACGAGCCAACCTGATCATTTTTGTTACACCCTGGTGAGTGACACTATGGTTATGTGGTCACCATGCTAGCATAATGGTCTCTTTGTGACAAAAGAAAGAAAAATTAATTGTAGGAAGGACTCTGGCTCATTTGGGAGGGTTAAAAAGCAACCTTGTCGAGGCTATGAATGCTTGTTGGCAGCAGTGGCTCTGCTTGCAGTATTGAAGTATTATCTTATATTTCCATATGACATCTACCTCTTATCGCCTATGACTTTATTTCTAATGAAAATTTCCATTTGGTAGCACTTTTACAAGCCACATAGCATGGTAATTTTAATTTATATTTATCATATTCCATATGTCTGAGCATTAAATGACAATAATCAAACATAAACCGCCAATTATGCTAATGTGATTAATTCCTCTCACGGTAAAAATCTTTGACATAATGACTTAAATTTTTCTATTTTTATTTGATCTGGCCAATTCACATCTGTCGGTGGATATCTCTTAAATGATTTACTTATTCGCATGTTGTTCTTTTTAGATTGGTTGTCGGCATTTATTTCGCATTGGTTTATTTTCCTGTTTTATGTGTGCTAAAAGGATGTCGATGACCTTTTCTCATCAGAGGGGGGATGGCCTGTGTATGGATGGCACATATTCTAGTTATGGATAGTTGTGTGACAATCATTCAGATTACCTCCAGAGTATGAATTGCATGATGAGCAGGAATGTGTAATAATTAGCATAAAATTTTGATTGGTCGAAGAATGGCAACCATTATGCGGGCATTCGAACATACGATTTTGTGTTAAGTATGGCTGACAGGATGAACGACTTAACTAAAAATGATAATAATTATCCAAGTAGCATCATTTCCTTGATAGTTCATGTGATACATTATTGTTGTGTTGCATTACAGGGATAAAACATAGTTGTATACAAAAGAACTAGACTCAAGTGCAGCAGCTATGGGCATAAGAGTAATTCAGAGTGAGCCTCTAGTACTGATGGTGTTAGATCAAGCCCACGAAATCCTTGAATGCGCTGGCTGGCTATAGTATTTAAACAAATTGCAAGGGATTCCATGAAGAGCTAATGCTGGAATTTCTGCAAAATCTATAGAACAGTAATACAATGGTCAAAGGCATAAGCATTGTGGTTTTTGAAGAAGTCCAGGCCGAAGTCACCTAAATTCTGGCAGAAAGGGTGAAATGGGCAAACAAAGGTGTCCTTTTATACAATGCAATTGAAGCATTCCAGGACCTAGGCGAGCGACTGCTACGAACGTGGAAAGGAATTCATCCTATGGTGCTGCAGCAACCGTGGCAAGAGCTGGCAGTCATCGTTCAAAGATATATCACCTGTGATGGCCGGCATGATGTGGTAAAGCCCTGACAACTGAAACTCCTAGCCATTTTAAAGAAAAGAATTTCAGTTAATTTACCATTTTATCTAAATTCCCTATTACACAATGTTGCTCGGTGGGTAAGGATAACTAAGGACCCACATACTGTAGCCAGCCATCATGGGTTAATTAACTTAATCTTTAGAAATAGATTGGCACAGAAACAATTAAAATGGGATAGTATCATAAATCCTACCTTGGCTCCACCCCCAGAAAATGAGGAAACAGAGTGGCAAGGGCTAAGAAGCTGAGGCCCAAAGAAAATATTAAAGCGAAAGAGCCCCACTGCACCCTTAGAATCAGCTAAGCGTAGAAGCTCTTTGAGAGTAAAATCCCAACATTACATTCCAATCCAAGCAGAGGAAGTCAGACCATCCCACACACCTCCTCTTAGTACGCAAGACCCTCCTTTGCAAGGCTATGAGGAGGAAGTGGCAAGGGTTTTGGGAAGCATGGGAGTGTTTACCGAAGGTAGGAAACAACCAGGGAACACTAAAAAATAGAACTATACCCCTGATCGGTCGGACCCTATTGACAATTACGGTCATGAACAAACCTAGCCATGCATTGATGCCATGGATGAACAAAGGGAGTCAATTCCTGCTATGGAAACACCCCTCGAAGTCGAGGAACATGAAGAAACAACCAGAAGAAAGGAAACTCAAGTAGTAGGCACTGGTCCAGTGGACCCCACAACATAAAGAAACCCTGAAGGTGAAAACTTGAGAGATGCCAATCAACCAAGTGATATTCCCTTTCAAAATTCCCCTATGGACGAGGCCTACCAAAGAGAAGACCATGAGAATGATGATTGTTTAGGAGATACCATTGCATTGGGATCTCCTAAACACAAAAATGAATAATAATTATGAGTTGGAAGGAGAAATTCCACTAGAAAACACAGTTCCAATTGGGAACATTCCTAATGATGACATAGTGCAGCCTGTATAGGTAGTAGAGGGTAACGCAGCTTTAAAAGGTGCTTAGAAAATACAAAAAACAAAAGCAAGTAATCAGGGACTTGAAATATTGGCCAAAAGAAGCAACCGTAACAAGGAAATTGAAAGCATAAATGGAAAATGCAGTAACACAAACATAACAATGTTCTGCAAAGGACGCTGAGATTCAGAGAGAGTTTCTTGAGTGTTGCCCAAAAGAAACCTACACTGAGCCAGCTACGAGAGAAGATACTGCCATACAAACTAAGTAGCCCTATATCTTTTCAAAGGGAACTCAAATGGCCTACCCCACTGCGAACATTGTTGTCCAAACTAATATTGAAGAAAATGCTCAAGTTGATTGTGTAATTCTGGAAGCAACTAAAGTTGCTATGTAGACTGACCCTGTGGAGACCCAGGATACAGAGGTCTAAATAGATGAAATACCTTTTTACATCCCCTTGGTTAGAGAGGCCATTATTAGAAAATTACAAAATGAACTTCTGAAAGCTCACCAAGAACTAACTCAGCACAAGGAAAGCGTGGTCCCTTTACAGGAACACCATGGGCTAAAGAAGAAATTCGAGGCACTTACCAGGATGGAAGATAAGACCTTTGCTCAATATAAGGTTGAGCAAAAGAAGGTTGAAAAAATAGAGGGTCAATTACAGAAATCCAGAGAGCAAATGGAGATTGTCTGTTCTCTCTATTCAAACACTCTGACTTGTTGGGCCCCCACCACCAATTACGATTTATTTATTACGGAGATATACCTCCTTTTAAAAGTTAAGGCCGTTAACGCTAGTAAATTGACAAAAATTAAAACCACTCCTAATTTTATTAAATGTTTCAGAGAACATGATGATAAGGTTCAGCACCTCCTTTGAGAGCTCTATATGCATAATTTTGTTTTAGAGGATGACAAGAATAGCCACCCTGCCCCTTTTATAGGAGACATTCAATTTTAGGTGTTCCTCTCATTTGTTGCTAATTAGATAAAATGGGCCAAGGCTTACAACAAATTCAAAAGGCATGAGTATGGCATTGACCTATGGGTCAGAGGAGAGCCTACACAGGCATTACTCCTATTTGCCTGGCATAGGCAATTCATGAAAAAATATGGTGTCGTAGGAAAATTGGGGCCAATCCATATTGATATCATTTAGGCTAGAAAGAAATACTTCTAGGAAATTAAAGAAGAGGCCTTGGCTGCATCAAGGAAAAGATGGGAAGTTTCCAATAACATTATGAGGGGCCGAGAGCCGTTCAGAAATCGTAACTTCCAAGCTGCCTCTTCTCATTTTTATAAATATAGAAATATTATTTTAACAATGGGACCAGATTGGATAGGATGCCACTACAGAAACCCAATCATATGGTACCCTCCTGATCAATACCGTAGTGATTATAACTTAAAAGATCATGAGGTAACCCAGGCTTTCGTGGTCCTCAAGCAAAAGAATGGTTTTAGGAATTATAAGGAGGAAGTATATCCTACTTATTCCCTCATGCAGCTGCATCTGAACTATCCTCTTGCACGAGGACGTGCAACAAGGTAAGCTGGCGAGTATGTTGGGATAGGATAAAGGTATGATTTATCTTCATTAAATGATTCATTTATCATTCATCCTTATAAGAGTATCTCTGTTTATAGATTAAAATGAGGAAAATATCAACTAAAGTAGGAAGAAACTATTTGGTGATAAAATAGGTAGATTAGTATGAAAAACTAATTCTTTTCTATCTTTGTATGTAGAGACGCGATTGGGTGAAAGCTATTCAGTTGGCAGAATAGCACAAGGCCATAAAGGGGAAAAGCCACGTCATCTGGAGTAGACAAGGAAGTGGAAGATCAGTTCGAACACTCTTGTTTTATCATATGATCAGATTTTATATTGCGAAATCCTCAGGATCTCCTGATCCTGAGGATTTGCTTTTATCCAAGTTTCTCTTTATGTTATATATAGGGCTGAAAGGCAACTAGAAAAAGTTCAGACTTTTAATTTGTAATTATTCTTTTTTGAATCATAAATGATGTTAATTTGGTGAATTTGTCAACTGTTACTTGAAGTTAATGAAAGAAGGTTGTGTTTGATACATCTCCGTATTCTGAATTTTTATTAAGCAGAGGCTTCTGGCGAATCTAGGCCCAGTCACAAGAAGTTCCATTGCTCCTTTGTGTTATTGTTTTATATTCATTCTTTGCAATTGATTTAATGTTCAATTATTTCATTTATCGTGAAGATTTGTGATATAGATTTATACTGCTATTCAATTAGATTCATATTGAAGTTGCGAGATATATTTAAGTAGCGCTTTGATTGGAATGAGTGAATGTGTGTTTAATTATTGTTCATTTCAATAGATGTTATCATAGATCTTGAAAGACAAGACTGATTGACTTCTACATATTGCACTATAGAACATTTTCCATTTAGGAATCCTTTATCGTTGTTGCTGTTCAAATACCGATTGTTGATTGTTGTTCATTTATTATTGTTATTCAATTGAGTAATGAAAATTGGTCTGGGTTGTTATAGATTCATAGTGTTGTTTGATAGTCATAGTCTCTTTACTTGATTAAGTGTGATGAGTCTCAAGCTTATATGAATGATTCTCAGTGTAATTCTTATTTGCATTCAGTTTCAATTGGTTTCGAAACAAGTTGCATAGAATTACATAGTGTGTTGAGAGCATTTCTTTTATACATAGTTCTTTGCGGAGTTGTGTGAATTGAATTGAAGAATTAGCCTTTAGTGATTGCAACGATTCATCATTAGATAACCTCTAGCTTCACTGCACATACTGTGTTGGAACTCTTGAGATAGAAATACTTACCTCAGGTTGACAACTAATGTAGGGATTAAGATTGCCTGTAAAAAGACATCTTAATGAGCCAATAGAGTTGTTGAAAATAAATAGGTAGCACAGGTTCAAGGGGAGCATTAGCCTTGCAGAATATAATGCATTGTTGGCATCCTGGTTGTTGAATTATGTTATTTTTAAGATCTTTTGGTCTCAGTTATTAATGTCATCTATGTCATTTAATTTAAAGTTCATGTGGAGACCTATGATGTAATAGTTGTCATATTCAGTCATGTATGGACTACTGTGGTCAAGTCCTTTTGGACATGTGATGAATTTTGAATCCTCGTGTTAAGTTGATTTAATAATGATGTCAAATGTGAAAACCCATTGTGATTAGGTGATTGATGTAATTTTTTGGTGATATGACAAGTTCTATGAGTCATAGAGTCATTTACTTCATTGTTCATCCATACGATATTTTGGCATGTGCTCAGGGGGAGCATGATCATAGAATTTAGCATGTGCTTAGGGGGAGCATAGTCAATATTCAACAATTTATATATGAAATTATTCATTCAACATTTGTCAGCCCTTTGCCCTTGATGTCAAAAGGGGAGAATATCTTGGTGTTTGAATAATGGTTATTTGATGTATCTAACAGTTATCTATAGCTTGAGGCGATCAACACCAACATGGTTTCCATCAAGTCCAAAGGGGGTATTGTTGGAATTATGATGCATGTGTTGTCCTTGATGGCAACTCACTTGTAATAGAACAAGTATATGGTAACTAGATGAATTCACAGGTCAGTTCAAAGGTGATAGAATGATGGAACAAAATACCAGAATGATGGGGCAAAGGTTTACAGATCAGAATCAGAAGTTTGATACAGGTGACCATTTGAAATTCTATACACAAGTTTGTTAAGGCCAAGTCACATATACACACGAGTTTTGTGAAGAAAAGAAGCTTATGGATTTTGCACCATGGTATTCTAAATACCCGAGGTCCTTACCATGGTATTGTCCCATGGTAATGAGTGCGACAACGGATATTGATCCCGTCAAAGATTACCACCGACACTAGTGTAGCTTTGACCCATGGTATTAGATAAGGGATAAACTATATAAAGCGGTGAAGATCAAAGGGCTAAGTGTGCAAGTGAAAGGAATTTTTATGAATACTTCAATCTGAAGTATATTTTCATTGTAAGGGCCATAATTGTCACATAGATCTGAAATAATTATGCACCAATGAATACAATTATGGATCACAATCATGAGACCAGAATTGAATTTTCATTATATGATTTGATCATGGATTGATCTCAATACTGACACATGTTTTTATCTCTGAATATTATGCTCTGGGTCTTTCCAAAGTTTTGAAGAGTTGCACAATTTTAGGTCAAAAGTTGTAGATCTATACATTGACTGGTCTCGACAAAAGTGCATATACATGCACATTAGCTTCTTCAAAGTCGCGTATATAAAGTAAGGGGTTTTTCTTCATAAATGGCTGATCAACCTGATCAATGCCATTGTTTCTCTGATGTTTGTCAATGATGTCCTCATGTTGATCTGGGTTGAGTGATAATGTCAGAAATAGAATTGATTGAATGATGAAGATGAATTTGTTTACATGTTGATTGGTTGAAATGATTATCGATGTTACTAATTTTATGAGGGTTATGTAAGCTAACAGAATATTTCAAAATATCTTTGGTTAACTCTAGATCTAATTCATAATTACAAGTTTTCAATTTTCAGTATATTAAGATCTGTACATGGGTTTCTCTACAGAAAAGTGCATAAACACACGGGTTGTCTTAAGTGAAGTAGCATATACATTTTGGCATTTGAATTATTAGGTTTGCAATTGATTCTGTGTGTTGATGTAGTATTATGGGTTCAGTTCTTTGTACTAGTTAGAGTGATATGACTATTCCAGTTGATAGGTTAAGTTTTGATTAAGTGTGAGTTGATTGGGTTTCAATGGTTGGTTGTTTTTGTGTGTTAGAGATTGATGATTGTATTATAGTAATGATTTCCTGATAAATATCCTACATTCTAGTTCAAAGTTTAATAGATAAAGAGTTAGTTGTTTTACAAGTTTACTGAGCATACACTAGTTTCTTTTGCAACAATCATGTATATATGCTAGTTGGGTATAGTCAAGTCGCGTATACATTTCAGAAAAGAAAAATATTATTGCAAGTTTTTAAAATACCGATTCACCCCTCTCTTAGTATTTTGCCCAACAATGTAAGATATAAAATATTTTGTGTAAATATGTTCAAATTTTTTATGATCGTATATATAGTCTTTATATAATTTTTGCAATGTTTAAGGTAAAATAAATTTATACTGTAAAATTTGGGTGAATAATTTTTAGAAATGATGAAAATTTGCGAATCAATTTTTTGGAAAAAGCATGTAAAATTAGCCCACCTGCAAAATTTAGCCCATAAAATTTTCCTTGATTTTGCTATAGTCGGTAGGCCCAACCACTTCACAAACTCTGCTGAAATGACATTCTTCTGGTTCCCATTGTTGACAGTGAACTGCAACGGAGAACCCTTCACCTACATTTGTGAGTGGAAGAGGCATTACCCCTCCTCTGGATCTTCAAGCTCTTGGTGGTGGCCACGGTGGCACTAGGCTCTGCGTCAATGATCTACTTCCCTTTGTCATTTCCCTTGTCAGGTTTTGACTCAGTGTTAGAACATGCCTCTAATTTGGAAGCCTTTAGCTTGACCACCACTGACTACTTGGCACGACACTCACTTGTGTTGTGAGTGGAGCTCTTATGGAACTCACACCATTTTCCCATGTCCTTCTTTGTCTTCGCGGTGTTCTTCTTTGCTTGCAACTTCAACGACTTCTCCTAGGTCACTCCACCTTGGCTTTCTCCTTTTCTCTGTGGTCTGGGGGTGCCTTTTCCTTGCCTTGGATTTGCAGATCGAAAGTCTTGCTTCTTCTTTTTAAACTTTTGCTCAATCTTGACAACATATCGGTATGTTGTGCCGACCGAGGTGATGTCTAGGAACTCCATCTCATCCTTAATGTACCTGTTTAGATAGTCGCGGTACTTGAGTACCAAATTTCGCTCAAAATCCTTGATACCCAACTTCGTGCGAAGGGTATGAAAAAAACTGGTAAACTCTAGCATGGGTTAGTCCCTTCCAAGCTGCAACGTGGTCCATTTTATGTATTTATCCTCATAGCTCCCGATAGGGTAGTACTTCTCCTGGGTGGCATCTTTTAATAAATTCCAAGTGGGTGCCACTAAAAATAGTGAGGGTGTGCTTTTTTCCTTCTCCTCACAGCAGGTTTCCCACCATTCCTTGATGTGGGGGGGCGACTTTGAGAAGTTCAAAAGTAATAGTTTCTCGACTGGAAAATTCATGAATGTAAAAATATCCTTCTAGCATATTTAACCATTTATCTATGGCTACTACATCTATCTGACCTTCAAATATGGGGATTTCAAAGTTAACTTTTACCTTAAACAGTGTGGTGCTTCCAGAGTAGCTCCTTGAAGGAGATGTGTCACCTTTGGGTACTTGTTAAAGGATCTGGGAAAAGTTGTCCATCATCTTGTTCCTCTGTCACTCGAGGGATTCTTCAAGTAATATTTTGAAATGATCTCCTTCCCCCTCATTTTTATTCTCTTCCAGCATTGGAGGCCATCATGATTTGCGAGGTTGGTTTTCCAAAGGTTCAACTAGTTCGAGCCCTAACTCCTTATATCCTGACCTCATTGGGGATATGCAAAAAAAAATAGAGAAATAGAATACCACTCTGATCCCACTGATCTGGACTTAAACAAGAATGCCACAAATTACTAATATAACCATAAATATAGATATGCAGCAAAAATAACACTTCATTTCATTAATATCTAATACTGAAATATGCTTACAAACAGAAAGGAAAATAAACTAGCTCGAGCATTGGTGGCTTATCTTTGAGAAGAGATGTGGTGGCTACATGCCTATGAACTATGTTACAATGAGGCTAAGGGTCCTATTTATTATTGAACAATAAGGGAAAACCCTAAACCAAAAACCTAACCCCAAGAGATGGATCGTCAAGAGTTTGTGGGCCCCATTGCGGTTAGTTGGGCAACTAGCTTCCGAGGGTGGTAACTTGGTCATATTATCTCCATTTTGCATGTACGAGAACTTTTTGGAAATATCTCTCCAAGTACTATAGGATTTGGCTTGATGCAGACCTCAATAAAATTCCATTTAGGGGGTCCAAATTTCTTTGGAAGTTCAGGACCTGAAAATTGCTAAAAATGGTCAATGCAGCAATAAACAAGGAAACAGATGAGATGGATTGGAGATATATGTGGAATAGGTGGGTGGCCACCAATATCCACCTGGATCATGAACATGACTATGGGAGTGGGAGGTAGGTAACAAAGGTAGTGAGGTAAAGGATGATAAGTCTAGTAGGAGCACAACAAAAGAATTAGAAAGAAAAAACTAAACATGGATGGCTATACTCATGATAGATGGAAGTCTGAAGAGTTATCAGAAAGGAAGAAGCGGTGTGAGAGGAAAAGCTATAGCCAATAGGAGAGGCCACAAATTTTCTAACAATTATAGCCCAATTTCCATGAGGGATGAAGAGGAAATAGCTAGGCCAGGGAAAAACCCACATAGTACAACTCGAAGATCTCGCTATTAAGGAAGACCATTCAAGCAACATAACCATGATAGGGCCAATAATTCATATTTCGAAAAGACCAAAGAGGATCATGAAAATAGATGAGAGTGAGAGAGGATTTAACTTCACAACACAAAGAAAGAAATGCTTAGGTGGGAGATGAATGCCTCTATTCTAAGTCCCATTTCCACTCATTTCCATTAATATCTTTGTGAGGGGATGCTTAGCATGTCCCCTCACATAATGTTTGAAGACATGGTTGGCATGCCCCACTCCATGTGTTGTGCCCCTTCCTACCGCATACAAGGTAGATTATTTTTCTTTACAAGAAAGTCACTCTACCATTTTTACACTTGGACATAAAGGAATGTTAATAAAAATCATGTTTGGATATTAAACATCTTTATTCTTTGATGATGTAATTGTTTTTTTTAAGATTTTAAGAAAATAAAATGAGAAATATGTAAATATCTATATATTTTTTTGAGACAAGAATTTAGTTGTTATTATAGTAAAAGAAAGATAAGTACAAAAAGTGATTTTCTTTCAAAACCATTGAACACCTTTTAGAAATATTAATTATAATAATTTACTATAATTAAAAGTAAGTATTTTTTCAAACTGACGTTTAGAAATTACTTAGTATGTATCACTATATAATTTTGTTAACAAAATTAATTTTCTTTCTTGGGAAAAAATTAAATACTAAAATCGATTTTTTCTAATTTTTATTTTTATTTATCACTTAGTCGTATAGTTTTTCATCAAATTAAATAAATGTATCTATCTCCCACTTGTATGATATTATTGAAAATTTATGAGAATATATATATATATATATATAATAATATATAATGAAACTATAGTGATATGGATGAAATTAAAATTAATAACAATTTATTTATATTAATGTTTATGTTGTACATATTTTTACTTAAATTAAAGTTTTAGTTAAAAAATTTTATTAGCCTTTGTCAACGTAGGATTCTAGTAACTTCATTTCCTTTTTGATCACTATTTAGTTTTGCATTGTTCATGGAAACTATAATGTTTAACTTTATAAATAATTAAAGTAATTTTTAATTTAATTTAAGAAAACGAGTTCTTATCATTTCATTGGCTTAAATATTTATGTCTTATTTTAGGGTTCCTGACATGTTTACCATGTTGCCCATGAAACTCGTTCACCTCAAAACTCACTAGTTTTCACACGGATTACCAATTTTCATGGGATATGGTAATATAATTAAACAAATTGATAAATTTTAGTACATATATGAGTGTATAGTCTTAAATTGACAGCTATAGTATTCTGAAGTTTTGAACCCAATCATACCATAGGTCATTATTTCTTTAATGTAAGTAAAAGCCAATTTCTTTCTTGTCAATCATGAGGCCCTGTTTTTCTCTTTAGAAAAATCCATGACGGGGATAGAGGAGGATGAGGAGGAGAAATCTGTGATAGTGGGAGTGTAGTTATCAAGTAATTTCTTTGTTTTATTGCATTAGTAGGTTTCATTTTGTGTTAAACATTGTGATTGTGTACTTTCACTCAATGATAAATCCAATTTTATTAGCCACCATTTAAATATTTGCCTTTCTTTCTCGCTTAAAGTAGATCCAAGTTAAATGCCCTATATTTGACTCATGAATTGCCTTGATGGGTGTGGTGTTGCAAGATCCTGGGATGAAACCTACAAGGAGAATATGGTCTTCCATTGATCTTCGCACTGAAGTATATCTGAGTGACAAGGATGAAACTGCAAAATTGACTATTAGTGACTTTGTTTCTTTTATTCTGGTAGCAAATAAAGGCTTAAGAATCTATTGACGTCATGAAGGTGAAGTATTCTGCAATAATAAATCCAACAAACATCTACATTCAATCAAACTATCTCATTAGTCATGTTTCCAGTTGGTTGAATCCAATTTTGTCTTTAAGGTTTTTGTACCGTCAGTCTTTTAAATTTTGTTTTGAAATAGAAATTAGTCACAGGAGGTCTGTCAAGGTCCTGAGGGCTTCAATATCAACTCCAAACAAAGAAAACCCTTCTGGTATTATCGAGTGTGGGTTTTCCTCAAATTTGGTATATCATTCTGCAATTTCAAAAATTAAGAACCACCCGGAAGAAGCCGAGAACGATTATGGAGATACTTCTATGAAATACATAGTAGAAAGAAAACAGATATGGTGATTATTAAGAGTTTGAATGCATATAGCGAGGAGCGCAAGGGAGGAATTCCATTCAATAATCATAATCATATCGATGGATATAATTATGATGTATTGTGATATATTCATATTGACACATGACACAAATACATTCAAGATGAAAGTGATCCCACAGAAAACATATCTTAATTGTATAATCAATGTTGATCTCAATGATGAACTCTTCTTTACAATCACCACTCACATAGTGACTGTGGTAAATCCTTTCCAAACAAAAGCAACTCTCATCTCACCTATGTTGGCATTATGGCTAACATGTTGTCCTTGATAGAAACCTACTTGATGAGTTATCCTTTGATGGAAACCTACTCAATGAAGATGTCAAAAAGATATGTATACATATAACAAAAATGGAGGATTATCAGTTTAGAGACAGAAAAATGATAAATATGAAGTTTGAAGAAGTATACGTAGGTTTGGTTAAGCAAAGTCAAGTATATGATGGTTCTATGAAGCAAAGTCATGTACACACTCAGGTTTGGTGAAGAAAAGTAGAGTATACGTAGGTTATTAAAGAAAAACCACGTACACACGGCGGTGTGAGGAAGGAAAGGTGCATACAGTTTCCGCACCATGGTAATCTAAATTCCAAGGGTCTTTACCATGGTATTGACCTATGGTATTTAGCCTAGCAATGGATAATTGATCTCGTCTAGGAATACCATCGAAATTAGTATGGTTTTGACCTGTGGCATTGGATAAGGGCTAAGTTATATAAGGAGATTAAGATCAAAGTGGAAGATGTGTGCAAGTGATGAATATTTTCATGAATAGTTAGATCTGAAGAAAGTGTGCATGTAATGTGATATTATTGATTTATTTTATCTAAAACTAAGTATTCACCCATGAATTTGATGATGGATCAAATCCAGTAGATATGAAATGACAATGTTGATTATGGGTTCATTTGATCAGTGATGATAGTGCCTTCATGTGTGATTTTTCTATGTGTGCCGAGATCTGGGTATGTCTAAAGTTCTGTAATGTAGCGAAGGTTTGTGCCAGTAATTACATATTTCTACATGGGTTTGATGACCTGAAAGGCATGTACATACACGAGTTTAACACTAATAAGTCATCTATATATTTAGATCTATACACGGTACTTTTCCTGAAAAGCACATATATAAGCTAGTGTTTTTCTAAATAAATGTCTGGTTAGTTTAATCAGTCTTACTGTGTTTCTAATATTTGTGATTGTAGTCTCACTTAATGATCTGGTTTTAATAGTGATGTTTTAAGATGAATTGGTTGATGATTGATTGATTTAAGAATGATGAAGTTGCTAGTTTTTTATGATTGAAGATCCGGGATGGTTCTGTGGTTATTTCATAATGATGTAGTGGTTTTGTGTATGATTCAGTGTTTATTACATACTGACATTGGTTCAGTCTTAGGGTTTAATGTTTTGAAATATGTACGCGGGTATGCATAAATAAAGTCGCGTATACATGCGGGTTTTCTATAACAAAGTAGAATATATATTCTGATATTTTATTTATTAAGGTTTTTAGGTGGTTCAATGAGTTGATGCAGTGTTTGGGTTCAGTATTAGTACTTTGTTTACTGTGATATAACTCTTCTCGTTGTCTGAAATTAAGTTGATTGAGTTGGGTTTCATTTGATTAAGTGATTGGTTGATTCAAGTGGATCAAATATTGGTTGTTATGGTACATTTAATGATTTTGTTGCAATGATCAATTTTTAGTTTTTATATTTTCTATTGGGATTAGATGATGGTAGTGGCATCAGTCTAAAAAATTGATGAAACGTGGCCTACATGTTATGATGTTTTACATCAGGTGGATAGACTATGAAAATTTATGAAACCTGGTCCATGGAGGTGCTGAGGGTTGGATCCTTTAAAGAGGAAGTCGAAGCTTCCTTCCAGTGGTAGCTAGAAAATCAAATAAGGGGGTTGGAGCTCCCTTCTAGTGGATGCTAGTAAGCAAGATCAGGAGGTTGGAGCTCCCTTCTAGTGGGTGTTGGAGAATTAGAGAAGGTTGTAGCCTTCTGTAGGTGGGTGCCCTCGTGTTGGTATAAGTCCATGACAATACAACATTGTAAGAGGTTTTCTTTATAATAAAATAAAGACAGAGATGACAACAACGATGGTTTTTTCCCACATTGGGTTTCCACCTAAAAATCTTGGTGTTCATATGTGTTGATGTGTTGCTTCTGTGTGATGGTTTATTTTGTTCTTACTGCACATGGTTATTGTTTATTTAATGTCTAAAGAAGTATTGATGCAATGGCCTAAGATAAACAGATGGTGAATTAACTGAAAAGTAAGTTTACTAGATATACGCTAGTTTTCTGAATAAAAATCGCATACATATGTGAGTTCCCTTCAGTAAAGTTGCATATAGAAATATGGGTATGAAATTGAAAATTTTAATGATTTAAAAATACAGATTCACCCCCCCCCCCAATATTTTTCCCAACAGCCTATCAAAACCACGAACATGGTCATAAAAACTAAATCGACTCCACCACCATTGAATGATAGATTTCTAATGACGGCATGAACTTATGTTATAGGTAGTGGAACATTTGATAACTCAACCATGGCCAAAATCTTATAGTACACATAGGTTTCAAATTCATTCTCTCAATCTCTCATACTTAAGCCAACACTTCATATCTAAATGATATCTCGTTTTCTACCATGGTAACACCACAATTTCTATCTACTATTCCTCAGAGCATTGATAAGCACTTTTCTTCACCATTGGTTTGGGATTGAATCCATGTCCTAAAGGGAAGAAATGCCAAGGTCATAATGGAACCAAAATTTCAGCTTCCATGAATAACATATCCTTCATTATCTCCTCCACTGTGCTTTTTCAAGCCCACTACTTTGGATAGTCAAAAGGATTTTACAATTTGATTTTTTCTAAAAATATACCATTTCCATTTAATTACATGATCACTTCTCCCAATAACATGTGGAATCTGAATGACATGAGGCTAAAAGTGGTTCCTTTCAATGCCACCATACAAGTGGTGTTGCAGGATATAGTTCTCATTGTGTAGAAATCCTTGAAACCTTGCAATAGCTAATGCGATCAAACTAATCTACAAAGATACAATATTTCTCTACCAAAATTCTACTGAAAGAAAACAACGAATAGAAACACAATCACACATAGAATTTATCTGGGGAAGCCAACTAGGAAAGACCCTTTCTTCCTTGTATTAACAATTGAGTGATCTAATCTATTACAAAAAATCTAATTCAACCCTGAAGCTCCCTACAATACTGATCAACTCTCTACAAGACTTGCCCAACACTTAGAAAAATAATGTTTGATAGGAGCTCATATTTCTTAGCTTAAATCTACCACTAAAAAAAATAGGAATTTCTCTTATTTCCTTGTGTAATTCCTAAGATAATTTCTCTACTTGTTTCTCAAGCTCTACACATAAAAACTTGTGTACCATTCTAAATACAATTTGTTCCTTAATTCAATATCAAAAGATAATTTGAATTACATGACCTACTAGGGCTAACTTTGGTAGATGCTATAGTTAACTGAGAGTAAGTTGAGTTAACAAAAAGTAAACTACTCAACTAACTCAAGTTTAGAACTAGAGTTCAGTTATCTGACATATACTAGAGTTTAAATCCACTAGATAGCTAATGATCAAAGTTTTGAGTTGTGGAAACTCAAGATGGAGGATTTGCTAGTGGATAAATATCAATGGATCATGGTAGATATGGGTACTAAACCAACGACAATGTCAGATGAAGAATGTAGGAAGTTAGATCGGAAAGCAAAGAGCATAATACAATTATGTATCTTAGATTCATTATTGTTGAAGGTATGAGAGGAAGTTATGTCAAAGGCTTTGTGGGACAAGTTAGGGACTTTGTACCAATTTAAGTATCTAGTGAACAAATTGTTCCTACAGAAAACGCTTTATAACCTCAGGATGAAGGACGGAGACTCCATGACAGAGCATCCAAATGCCTTTAATATTGTGTTAAGCCAGTTGTTATATGTTGATATTAAAATTTCAGATGAAGATAAGTGCATCAGTTTGTTGTGTTCTCTACCAGATTCGTGGGATAGTTCTAGATGTTGCAATAGATAGCAATACAACCACCTTGAAGTTTGATGAAATAGTCTCATCCTTGATGTTAGAGGAGATGATATGGAAAAATATGGAGGAACGGAGTTGAGATGACTTGTTGGTAAGAGGATGGTCCCAGAAAAGTGTTGAAGTATTTAAGTCTAACAGTTAGAAACCCTCCATGCACTTTACTAATTTATTCCTACCTACTTGTTCTGTTAATTAACAAGTTATTTACCATGTAAATACTGAAAATAAATACAAGTACATGATCAACACATTACAGATCATCAACTTAAGGAAATAGAAACAAGCACACAAATGAAACTGTTGTTTTTGGACTAATGTCCCTGGAAAAAACCAATGCAGGAAAATTGGTGTAGCTATCTAAGGGTTTTATTATTAAGCAACCCTTTTTTGAGTACACTAGGTGCCAAACTAGCTAACTTGACAGAGATAAAAAAACCTGGCAGCAATACCTCTCTTAAGAAACAGGTATTTGAAAATCCTGCTCCACAAAACCCTCTCCAACACAATCTAAAGCTCAGTGTCAGCCCTGCTAGCCTCTAGTTCAACCTGCTAAGGCTTTGCAAAACCTCTCTGGCTCTCTGCATCACTCCTACAGCCTATGCATGGATGACGCAGGCCCTCCTGGCTCTACGCAGTCTCTGCTGCTTCACCGTGGCTCCCTCTGGCTCTGCGTCTCCCTCTCTTTACTTTTGTGCTAGTCTCTTGGCACTATCCCTACCTCTCTACCTCGTACTCACTACCCCTCACTACAACTGATCACTGATTGTATCTCTCTTAGCAAACCTTGTTCTAGAGAATAGAATGATTGACCACCCTGGTGTGTTCTCCAAGTGACCCCTAAGCCTCTTCTTATATTTTTCTCTTTGACAAATCAACGGCCGAGATTAAGTCCCTAATCAACAACTAAGATTAGATCTAGCTTGATCCATGTCTTTTAGACCACTCTAACACAGTTTTATATTAATTCACATTAATATTTTAAATTCCCTAAGTTTAGACTTAGGGACTCTATTAAAAATATTAATTATTTTAATATCTCCCAAACTGTTTATAATCTGCCCAAACCCTTTATGGGTATTGGAGATCTCATGTGCCCTAAACTCTCCACCAAATGTCATGGCTAGAGCATGTCTGATGCTACCCCAAATCAACGCTCCCTCTTAGCGAGGACTGTGCTCTAACAATACTCCTTATGGAGTATCACCCTGATCATCTGGCATTGGTCCCTTTGTCGATGCTAGGTCTTCTTTCCAACATCCTCTGCACTGTTGCATTATTTATTGCTACCCATAGCTTTTCCACTGCCATTGTTGCATATGTACAACAACTCCCTCTACATCAATGCTACTGCCACTGGCCTTTTCACTGCCACCGTTGCCACTGCACTGCATCTCCTCTCATCATGCCGCATCATGCTTCCCATAGCACTACTACTACTAACTGTTTCACTGTAACTCGGTTACTGAGAAGTAAGTAACTAATCTCCCAACTCTGACCTCTATGTCAAGCTAGAGTACTCTTGATGATGAAGCTCCCTCTGCTGTTGACAAGTCCTCCCTTTGTAACCTCTGTGATCCTACAGCAATTCCCTGCATCTCACATTGTTGCACACCTCTCTATGCCATCCTACACTGGTGAAACACTCCCGTGCCTCTCGCACTATTGCAGCCTGTTAGCCTCACGCTGTCCTAGGAATTCTGCACTGTAGCTTTCTTTACCACTTCATCCACATCCATCTCTACCCACATCTGTCAATCTTGCTACTCCTCTTCAAGGCTCTTGTAGCATGGTCTAATCCAAGAGGCTGGGTACCTCAAGGATCCTACCCCTCATCACCTATATTCCATCTGACTACAACTCGATGTCTCCCCACTTCCGCTCAAGTGGTGTGTGTGCACTCATGGCACAATCATCGTTTGTCTCTAATTCCTTCTCTACCCTTGTTGGTGTTTCGTTGGTCTCAGAGGTCTCTCCCTTGTTCTTCTTCATTGGACACTAGGTCACATAATGGTCTACCTCCCCAGAGTGGAAGCATTTTCTCTTGGAGATGTCCTTCTTCTTCCGTTTCTCTTGCTTTCCCTCAGATGCTAGGGCAACATCCTCCTCCTACTGCTTGACTCTAATCCCCTTGCCATTTCTTCTCGTCTTGCTTAGACTTTTGATCTTTTCTTAGTGAAGAGTCACCCACATTTCCTCCCATTGTGGAAGGTTCGCTCTGCCTAGTATACTTTGGACAAATACCTCCCAGTCTTCTAAGACTACATTCAGGGATGTTATCACCATCAATTCCTAATCCGGCGTGGTCCCTATGGAATTCAGCTAATCACGGATCTCATTCAGTCAACTGAGGAAGGTGTTGATTGGTTCTCCATTCTTCATCTATTATGACCACAATTGATTCTCCAGTAACATCCTTCTCTACACAGAATTATGTTGGTACAATTTCTTTAGGTCTTCCCACATCTCATTTGTCGTTTTCTTCTCAACAATGTGTGGTACTACATCATCTTTAACCCCATCAAGGATGACGCTCTTGGCCCTCGCGATTGCCTCCTTGTACTTGTCGTTATCAATTGGCTCAACTTGGATTTCTATCATCCTCAAGGTGAATTTCTTGACACAATTTCTGTCAAGTACGAATAATATTTTGGCCTTCCAGATTGCAAAGTTTGAGGATACATCTAGATTGTCCTGGTCTCTTTCTTTGTGTAGTGCCATGCTGCTCTTCTACTTCCCTCCTGGAAGCTCTCGATGTGACTCTCTCTGAGCCTTGATTTCCCCTTTGGAAACCCTTCTTCCAATGTTGAAATGCCCCCTATGCTGATCATCTCTGCAACTGCACCACTGATCTGGATTTCTCGGCTAAAAACCCTTGGTAGCAACTCCCTCCTCCTTCGCCTTGCCTTGTTAGGTACTGTTCTAACTATAGTACCCCACCATCTCCACTCTGCAACTTACCCATAGCCTCCTAAACCCTAGCAACCTGAAGGTGAGAGCAGCTATGCTCTACGTAGTCCCAACACCAACAAACTAGCTCCCTCAGGCAACTACATCATCCCTCTTGGCCTCTGCGTGTCTCTACGTGAGCTTGTCTTTGCCTCCATCGACCTCTGTGCAACCTCTTATTAGCTCGAACTTAATGACACAGGCACTATGTCACCCCTTCCTTGCTACTTTGCTGCTAGGAATAGTTTTTATAACTCGGGATAGTATTTTTTTATTGCTGCTGCTCTATTCTACTAATGTCCTCAGCTCTCCTGTGATATACAACCACGTTATGATACCATGTTGAAGTTTATAAGTCTAATAGTTAGAAACCCTCCATGAACTTTACTGATTTATTCCTACATACAAGTTCTGTTAATTAACAACTTATTTACCATGTAAATAATGAAAATAAATACAAGTGCATGCTCAACACATTATAGATCATCAATTAAAGGAAACAGAAACAAGCACACAAATGACACCATTATTTTTGGACTAATGTCCTCGGAAAAACCCAATGCTGGAAAACTGGTGCAGCTATCTGAGAGTTTTATTATTAAACAACTCTTTTCTGAGTACATTGGTTGCCAAACTGGCTAACTCGACAAAGATAAAATTTTTGGCAGCAATACCTCTCTTTAGAAACAGGTATTCCGAAAGCCTGCTCCACGAAATCCCTCTCCATTACAATCTGAAGCTTAGCGTCACCCCTGCTAGCCTCTGCGTTAGCTTGAAACCCTCTGTGTTAGCCTACTAAGGCTTTATGTAACCTATCTGGCTCTCTACGTCACTCCTGTAGCCTCTACGTGGATGACGCATGCCCTTCTAGCCCTGCACAGCCTTTATTGCTTCAGCATGGCTCCCTCTAGCTTTGTGTCTGCCTCTCTCTACTTTTGCGCTAGTCTCCTGGAACTATCCTTGCCTCTCTGCCTTGTATTCACTGCCCCTCATTGCAATTGATCACTTATTCTATCTCTCTTAGCAAACCCCGCTCTAGAGAATAGAATGTCTGATCACTCTGGTGTGTTCTCCAAGTGACCCTCAAACCTCTTCTTATACTTTTCTCATTGACAAATCAACAGCCGGGATTAAGTCCCTAATCAATGGCTAAGATTAGATCTAGCTTGATCCATGTCTTTTGGACCACTCTAACACATTTTTATATTAATTCACATTAATATTTTAATTTCCTTAAGTTTATACTTAGGGACTCCATTAAAAATATTAATTATATTAATATCTCCCAAACTGTTTAGAATCTACTCAAACCCTTTCTGGGTATTGGAGATCTCATGTGCCCTAACCTCTCAACTATATTTCATGGCTAGAGCACATTTGATGCTATCCCAAATCAACAAAAAGAAATAAAAATAAGTCCTCAAGTGGGAGATCTAAATCTAGAGGGAGATCTAAATCTCCAGGAAAACCTATAAGGGTGTGCTAGAAATGTGGAAACAAAGGGAAGTTAAAAAAGGATTGTAGATATAAATCTTTTGAGAAAGGAAAGCGATATGATGATTCCCCTTCTGTAGAGGTGAAAACCACCTCAGATGGAGGTGGGGATGTGTACTTGGCTTCTTCTTCAAGTACAAATGTAGATCATGAGGCATGGTTGACTAACTCAGGTGCATCCTTTCACTTCACTCCCCATAGGGAGTGGTTCTGCGAGTATGAGAAATATGATGGTGGTGATGTCTTCTTAGTGGATGACAGGAAGGCTAGAATCGTTAGTCACAGGAAAGTCAAGTTTAAGTTGCAAGGTGGAAGGTTAGAACACTTTCGGGTGTTCTGCATATTCTTGCATTGGCCAGAAATATGATTTCTATAAGCAATATGGAGGATACAGGTGTAAAAAGAGTGTTTGAGAAAGATACATGCAAGATGCTTCGGGGAGCACTAGTATTGATGCGGGGAGTTTGGATTGGAACTTTTTACAATATTTTGAGTATTACTATTATTGATGGGTGCAACAATCCTATGGTTCTTGAAAGTGGAGCAGAAAATATAGTGGTCTCTGGAGAATAAACCATGCTATGCCCTCAAAGGCTTGGACATATTGGAGAGAAGGGTCTTTGAATAATTCATGGTAATGGTATGGTAGAAGGTATGTCTAACTGATCTCTGTATT
The DNA here is from genome assembly GCA_000404065.3 of Pinus taeda. Taxonomy (NCBI): domain Eukaryota; kingdom Viridiplantae; phylum Streptophyta; class Pinopsida; order Pinales; family Pinaceae; genus Pinus; species Pinus taeda. Next base: position 678,249 of record APFE031161484.1, on the reverse strand, counting down.
ATCAATTTTTATGAACATTATGTATATGGGAAGCCAAATCGAGTGAGTTTCCCCTCTTGTGTTGAGAGGCAGAAATGGATATTAGAGCTTGTGCATAGTGATGTGTTTGGACCTGTGTCAGTTCCATCAGTGGGTAATTTGGTGTACTACATATCATTTATAGATGACTTCTCAAGGGAAACATGGATTTCTTTCCATGAGAAGAAATATGAAGTCTTTGACAAGTTTAAAGAATTTAAGGCTCTAGTGGAAAACCAGATAGAGAAGAATATAAAGGTGTTGAGGATAGATAATGGTGGAGAGTTATTAAAGAAGGAATTTGAAGAGTTTTGTAAGAAGTGTGGTATAGAATGGAAGAATACTACTCCATACACACCTCGACAAAGAAAATTTGTAGAAAGAAAGAATAGGACATTGATGGAAAAGGAAGGAAGCATGCTCAGTGGTGTCTGGTTAGGATGGGAATTCTGGGCAGAGGAGGTAGAGACTGTATGTTACCTGGTTAATAGATCAACTTCATCAGCATTAGAGGATAAGTCTCCACATGAGGTATGGACTGGTAAGAAACCCTGTATTTCACATCTGAGGGTATTTGGCCATGATGCATATGTACATGTTCCAAAGGAGAAAAGAAACAAGTTGGATAGTAAATCTGAAAGGTAAATCTTTATTGGATATACAGATAGTTTAAAATGTTATAAGCTTTGGAACCCTCAAACAAAAAAGGTTGTGTACGACTGAGATGTGGTGTTTAGTAAGGTGAAAGATGTTATTAAACATGAATTCTTACCAAAGGAACCTCTGAAGATAGATTTTGACCTAAAGGAGGAAGAATCAGACTCTACAGCACAAGAGGAATTAGAAGATGAAGAGCAACAAACTCTAGTTGTGAGAAGATCAGTTTGAGAAAGAAGGAATCTAGAAAGGTATAGTCCATCTACTTTCTGATCAAACATTTCTTTATATATTACTGATGATGATCCCAGAACTATCAGGGGGGAAGTAGATTCCGAGGATGGAAAACTTTGGAAAGAGGAAATGATCGATGAAACATCTTTGCACAAAAATGAGGCTTCAGAACTGGTGAAGTTTCCAGCTGGAAGAAAACCCATTGGAAGCAAATGGGTGTTTAAGAAGAAGATGAATGTAGAAGGGAAGGTGGACAAATACAAAGCATGGTTTGTAGAAAATGGTTATAACCAAGTCCCGGGAATTGATTTTGGTGATACTTTTCCTCCTTTTTCTAAGGTAGCTTCTATTATATTAGTTTTATCTATTGCTTCTACTTCTGATTTTGAGGTAGAAGAAATGGATGTGAAGACAAAACTTTTTCACGTGGATCTAAAAGAAGAGATCTATATGAAGCAACCTGAAGGCTTTGTGTCAAATGGTAAGAAAAAATGTTATGCAGGTTGAAAATTCTATGTATGGGTTAAAACAGTCACCAAGGATGTGGTATCATAAATTTTTTACATTTATATGGAGAATTGGCTTCACCAAAAACAATGTGGGTCAATTTATGTATTTTAAATTAATTTTGACTATTTTATTTATATGGTCTTGTATGTGGATGATATGTTGCTGGTTGGAAATGACAAAGAAATTATCAAGGATTTGAAGACCCAATTGTCCTCCAAATTCGACATGAAATATCTTGGTTCTCCAAACTATATTTTGGGCATGGAAATTAAATGAGATCAGGAAAAGAGGAAGCTCTAGTTAAACTAGAGGAAGTATGTCGAGACAATATTGTAGAGGTTTAATATGAAAGATAGTAAATCGGTGAAGGTTCCTATTCCTGTAGGTGTAAAGTTATTTGCTTAACATTGTCTCGAGATAGAAGAAGAGGAAAAGGGCATGCCCCGTGTTCCATATGCAAGTGGAGTCAGTAGCCTCATGTATACAATGGTCTGTAGTAGACTATACATTACACATGCAGTGGGAGTATTGAGAATGTTTATGTCAAAACTAGGGAAGGAGCATTGGACAACAGTGAAGTGGGTTTTCACGTATTTTCATGGCATTAGTGATTATGGTTTTTGCTACCAAGGAATACCAGGATTGGGAAGAGTTTTGGACATCCATGGATTTTTTTATGGAGATTGGGTTGGAGATATGGATGATACAATATCTACAAGTGGGTATGTGTTTAACCTATTTTGAGGTGTATTCAGTTGGATGAGTAAGAGACAATTTGTAGTGGCACTTTCAACTACAGAGGAAGAATACATGATAGCCACTCATGAAAGCAAGGAAGCAGTTTGGTTGCAGAGATTATGTTCAAGTATGGGGATAGTACAATGAGTTATAAGAATAGAATTTGACATCCAAAGTGAAATTTTCTTGGAAAATAACATTGGTTATCATTCAAAGCCAAAGCACATTGATGTTCAGTATGGTTGAGGACAAAAAGGTGTTGCTAGTAAAGGTTGATAGTTTGAAGAATACTGCAAATGCATCGATGAAGTTTGTGAGTGCTGAGAATTTTTCTTGGTGTAGAGAAACAATGGGATTTGCAAGGCTCGACCAATGACTAAGCTCTCCTATGACCCCCTCTAAAAAAAAACAAGTGGGATAATGTTGGGTGTGTGTTATATTCTTTCGTTGACTAGCCCCACACGCGAAGTTGACTGATTAGAGGGGGTCGGATAGTCCCCACTTCATTGTGTCAGGCACAACAAAGGGGGAAGTAGCCCCCCTTTACGGGGTTTGGGGTAGCACCTCAAGAATTTATTTTTGGACCCTATATTAGGTGGGTGGACCTACCTATGGTTTTGTGCATGGGTTTTGCACATGGTTTTGGGCATGATGGTTTTCTGCCCATGGTATCTTGTAGATCCGGTCAAGGGAACTTGGTTATTTTCTAATCCATGGTTAATGGATTGGGATTTATGAATTCTTCGACATGTATATATATGTATTGTAACATTGAAATGAACGTAATGAAAAATCAATCTGGTAGTATCGGTTTTTGGATCCAGGGGAAAATCTTTGTGTATATCTATTTTATGTTTTATTCTCTCACCATTTTTTATTTTTTATTTTTTAGAATTTGTTTGTAGGTAATTTCTGTACAGGGTTAATATCTACAAATACTTCTCTAATTCCTTCTGGGGAACCCGATTTTAAGACCCATTCTTTCCCACCATCCTCTATTAGTTCACCACTTTAGTGTACCCAAGTGTCTTCTTCTTCTTGAATCTGGGAGACTCAACTCTCTTTTCAGCTCCCTTAACCAAATCCTCTTCCCACTTAATTGGAACTTTCCCTATACTAGAATTCTTTGACTAAGTGACTTCCTCCACTCACCCTGGGCTATGGTCCTCATCATCATCTTGCTGGTCAACCCAAATTCTTGCTAGCTTAGACTGAAACTAATATATTAGTTGAGGATCCATCTTGAGAGCTATATCCTGCTCTCACTCAACCACCACATCTCTACTCTGGGAACTCTCTGCGTTTCTGCTCAAGGATGCACATCCATCAGCTTCCAATTTGTAGAGCCTCTCGATCATGACCCTAATATTCTTAACTTGTCCTAAATAAAAATTCTTGAGGTAGACTTCCCTTTGTTGAATACTACATCATACCATTTGTCTTTAAGGACTGCTACTTAGACACCGTTTTTCTTCAATCATAAAACATACATCACATTCTTGAGATGGAGAAGGGAACTAGACTCCCTCTTGGAGTTCACTGTATGAACTCCTTTAGTCATTTATTTGATATCATCTCCAAGCTAAATATGGAATTACATGTCTTTCTCTTCCTGCGAAAGAAATCTTTATTCCCTATCATGTGGAATGAAGCCCCTGAGTCAATATACCACACACTACCTCGAACTGAGCTTTCCATGCAAGCTATTAGAGAGAAATCTAATTCGAATTGAGAGGATACAACTTCTCCTCCTGATCTTACTACAACATGCTTGTTGAATTTATTGTTTGGACATTTTGTAGCATAGTGCCCAAGTTCATAGCAATGAAAACACTTGATCCTGCTAATATCCTTCTTTTCCTTGCCTCCATTCTGACTAGACTAGGTTTTTCCTTAGGCCCTCTTGCCCTTGGATTTCTTCCCTTTTACATCTAAAGAAATGTTCTACTCATCTTCTATCTCAGGTGAACCTCTATCCCTGTGTTCCTCCTTATCTCTTCATGCACAAGATATGACCGTAGTCTCTCCCAATTAGGGAGTTTATCTCTTCCATTCACTACATTTGGGAAACTATGCCAAGAGTTTTGAAGAAAAAGAAGATAAAGGCTCACAAGCTCTGATGATGGAACCATCTCTCCAACGCCTCCAATTCCATCCCTCACTTGAGCTAACCTAGATAGGTATGTAACAATGGGCTCATCCTTTCCCATTAAAATTCTCCTCAATTTGTTCTTCAAAGAAAGTTTTATGGCATCACTATTGCTTTCAAATATATCAATAAGGGCCTTCCACATTTGGAATGGATATTGCTTCCCATGCAAGTTTGGAACAATATGGTCTCTCACTCCTTCCACGATCATCCTCCTAGCTTTGGCAATGTCCTTCCTCCACTAAGTTAGTTGTTGTGCATCTGATGCAAGAGGTTTAGAAATACCATTATTGATGTATCAAAAACCACATTATCATCTAACACAACCTCCATTATGTCCTTCCATGCAAAAAAAGGTGAAGTCCCTTCTAGGGCATGCTCTATCCTCAAGCCATAGAATGGCATGATTCCTACACTAACTGATCCTTTCTCCAATGCACATGGAATCTAATCAAGGAAATCTATCACTATATTGTTTTCAACTTTAATACCATGTAGAAAATCCTTGAAACCTCACAACTACTAAGGAGAGAAAACTGATATGCAAAATACACAATATTTCTGTACCAAAATTCCACAGAAAGAAAACAATGAATAGAAACACAATCACGCATAAAACACAAAATTTATCTGAGGAACCCAACTAGGAAGAGCCCCTAATTTCTTGTATTATTAATTGAGTAATTTGATCTATTACAAGGAATTTGCTTCAATTTTGAAGCTACTTGCAATATTGATCAACACTCTACAAGACTTGCCCAATGCTTAGGCAAATAAGGCTTGTTAGGAGCTCCTATTTCCTAGTGCAAATTTTCCCCTAAAAAAATATGAATTCCTCCTATTTCCTTGCATAATTCGCAAGAGAATTGCTATGTTTTTTTCTCAAGCTCTACACAAAATACCTTTGTACCATTATAAATACAATTTCTGCCTTCATTCAATCTCAATAGGAAACTTGAATTGCATGACCTACTAGGGCTAATTTTGGTAGTTGATGTAGTTAACTGAGAGTAAGTGAGTTAACAAAAATTCAACCACTCAACTAAACTCAAGTCTATCTTTATTCTAGAACTAGATATTAGTTAACTAACAAACGCTAGATCTTAACTCCACTGGATATCTAATTTTAGCCATGAACTAGTCCCCAACTCACTGAAATCGATCTAAATCGAGTTAACTAATGATATGCCACATCACACATGTTAAACTGATAACTAACTCAAGTATCTATGGTACTAAATTCGAATTAGCATTTTTAACTAAGGCATATGTCAAAGAAGCCATTCCTTGCTAAATTTTTAACACATTAGGCCAGAGAGCCATCCCCTCCATCTTCATGGATATGATTTCTTCATAGTTGGGCAGGGCACCTGGAATTACAATTCATGAGCTCACCCTAAATGCTTCAATCTAGTGGATCCTCCCCAGAGGAACACCATTGGAGTTCCAAGTGGAGGTTGGGTTGTTATTCAATTCTGAGATGACAACCCAAGTAATATTATATACATTTATCTGATCCATTCCCTTGTTACAATCATGGTTATATTGATCTAAGAAATATTGTGTAACTATTGCAAGTGTTTGGTTCATGCATTATCACTTGGAGGTTCAGATGAGTTGGGGATTGACAATGGCATGGGTTGTGCTAGATAGAAATTCCCGAAATCAATCTATGCCTCCTCCTCCCTTGGATCTTCCAACGTACTAGCTCATTATCATCAATACACCAGAGATGCTTCATGTCATGGCTCAAACTAGCTAGTATTTATGAGGACATACATCTGTGTGTCCTTTCTCTAAGTCATTGAAGGTGATAAACAAGTATTTTTCTTAGATCATGGATAATAAAGAATCAGATATTAGTATGTCGAGTTTTAACACCAATTATGTTGCGTCCCAACTTCATCGATATTAACCTATTGACATGATTGATAATTATAATTTTGTTCTTCAACTTTCCCATTTTCATGGTTCCAAACATCTATACATGGCGTATCATGCTTGTGGACATAATTTATGTAGACCTGATAATTTTCTAAATTTCCGTGCCCTATCAGTTTGTTAAACACAATCACCCTTCAACAATGTTTAAATCTAACAGGTAACTGTCACCATCAATTAAAAAAGTTATATAGATTTCTTATTAAAAGTACTTTTCCCGTGATTTTTAATATTTATTTTTATCTATATAATGTGTATTATATAATCTTTTATTAATATCTGCACGATACTATTTAATTTGTGTTTGGAAATTATTACATGGCCAAGAAAAAAATACAATTATTTATTACAGTGTTAAAAGTGTACAAAATAGTATTATAAAATGTATAATTTTCATAAATAAAAAGAGAGTGAGTACGTGAAAAACACATTATCAACTAATAAATAAGAAAAATAACTGCACTTTTTCATAATCAATAACGTCACTGGTTTATAATCAATAACTTTACTGGTTGTTTAATTTTTATTTTAACATAGATTTATAGAAGCCCAAAAGTTATAACATGTATATTTTTAGAAGTCCCAAAGTTATTAGAGATAAATTTATAAAAACTCAAAATTAATAACTTTGTAAAAGAATTGAGAGAAAAATTTCAGTAAAACAAAGTAACGACAAAGTAATATTAATAGCGTCTCTAAGAAATAAGTGTTGTGTTAGTATAATTCTTATTAATATTTTGAATACAGAAATGTTTAAAGGTATATTAATAATTTCAGAATATTTATGAATTTATTGTAAAATTTTAATTGCTAATTTTTTTTATTTTTATTTTTATCATATGATATATGAAATGAAGGTATTATGTTGTGTTATTTCACCAATTTTTTTATGAAAAAAATATATTTTCTGTTAGTATCTTGTAGATTGGATTGGTTACTATGAACATAGAAGGATTTTTAAAATAAAATATTAAATTAAAATTAAATCTAAAAAATGAATTTTATATTGTTGATATTTTGGTTTAGTAATAAATTATTCTATTTACTTTTAGTTTGACTTTTATTAACGGATTGCTAGGAAATTAGTTTACAGCAGTTCCAATAATATTTCTTCATATAAATTACTATAGATAACTAATAAGATTTACAATAACTAAAAATAGAATTGTTTAAGATTATCCTCAGTTATAAAAAATTAAAAAATAATACAAATACTTAATTGGAATTCATAATATCTGATTTTTTTTTTTATACCATTATTTCTATACGAATACTTAAAAAGAATTATGTCTGTAGACAAATTTTAAAAAAAATCATTAAATATTTATTTTCAAATATTTAAAAAACATAATTACAAATATTAATGGAGTTTAAACACTAAATAAAAAATGGTTAACTATATTCCACCCTCCTTCCCAATAAAACCAATTTTTTTAACCTTTTTTATTTTTTTATTTTTTTTTTATATCTTTGCCTGAGTTTTGAATTCAAAACCTTCGGCTTAAACAAGTGCTAGAAATGGAAGCTTGTATAACTTAGTTTAACCAAAATAAATGCATTAAATAAAACACCAGCTGAAAGTTCCACCTCAATTTTGTTTGTAGTAAAAATGGTTTTTTAAAAAATAAACATTTAATGTGTAATGAGAAGCAAGGTGTTATTGAATATCAATATTGAATCCTTTGAATGTTTAAAGGGGTTTCTTATAGGTTCATCAACCCAACTGTAGATGCCAAAAATCTAAGGCCTGTAAACCCTTTTAGAAATGATTTTAAAAAAAATAAACATTTAATGTGTAATGAAAAGCAAGATGTTATTTAATATCAAGTTTGCTTTTACTTATTTAGTTTTCATTTATTAATTGATTTACCATCTTTAAACATTCAGTAAAGTGCTTTCATTTTATACTGATAATTTTACAAAATTCAAATTCAAACATATAAATATTAAAAAAAAAATCAAATTCAAACATCTCAACCTTCCAAAGAAAAAAAGTTGAGTTATAAAATTGTTAGTTTACACATTTAAAATTATATTGTAGTTCAAATTCAAATTCAAACATCTCAACCTTCCAAAGAAAGAAAGTTGAGTTATAAAATGGTTAGTTTACACATTTAAAACTATATCATAACTACAATATGCATAGTATCATCGCATATATTGTGACCGGCCGATTTAGTGTAAATTAATTGATTTTTGTGCGTTTGTGAGAGTTAATTATATGGCTATGCTAAATTTTAGTGATAATATCATTTTTTTATGGAAAGGAAATTTTAAAAATAAACATTTTATAAAGTTTAATATGTAAAATATTTATAATTTAATTTTAAATTTATTAAAAAAAAAAATAAAAAAATAAAGTTTTAAAAGTATTAAATATTTTTAATTTTTTATAATTTAAAAAATATTTAGATTCTCATTAAATTCAATTTTTTTATTTATATAATAAATTCATATTTAAGATATAGTATATAATTAATATTTAAAATAGTAATCATAATATCTACTCATTAATATTACAATAAGAATTACATGGTGACATGTCATTTGTTTATAAAGTTTTAGTTTATTTCATTGAAACAATATGTGATATGTGTGAAGATGTATTATTTAAAATAATAATAAAAAATTTACTAAAATATATATTTTTAAAATTTCAATTATGTTTTTATTTTATATTGAAATGAATTGACAAATTCACAGTTGTTTTGAGCTATAATTGAGTTAAGAATGCAATTTTTATGTGAATGACAAAACAATGAACTGATGTGAGACCCAAAACATTTCTAATATTTGTATGTATTTTCTTAAACTATCTCACCAAGAAATAGAATCATTCCCTAAAGATATAAATTTATTTGATCTACTCTTGTCTATTTTTTAAAAATGTTTTGATTTTTTCGAAATGTTTTTTTTGTTTGAAATGAGCCAATAATTTTTTTTTTTAAATTGTGTACTTAAATCAATTTAACATCTTAATAAAAAAAACATTAATTATATAAATTACAAAACTCAAGTTTACCATTCCAAAAAAAATCACCAAATTTTAAACAAATTTAATATAAAATTATATTCCAAAAAAATAAAAAAGTTATAATAATTAAACCAACTTGATCTAAAAGTGCATGCATTCCTAAACGTATTGCAATCAATGTTGTAATATGTTGTGCTTATTAATTATGCCAAACATTATACAAACAAGAATGAACAATGGCAATGGCCATGGCAATGGAGGGACTACGTTGCCTTGCAACATTGGTTAGAAATTGAAATTCTTAACCAAGTATAAAACAATGAAACAAACAATAATATTATATGTTTTCTTTTAAGTATATCTATATTTGTCTCTTTCTATACTTGTAATTAATATGAAAAGAGAAAAAAGAAACTTAACTAACATTTAAAAAACAATAAATACTTTAGCATATTTAAATAAAAAATAAATTTATATATTAAAAATCAATCAAGTAATACAATTTGCAACTAGTATAATGGAATGGAAGAACTTGTTGGAATTGAAATGGAATAGTTTGGAGGAGAACCAAGAATCTAATGTGGATAGATGGGAGGATGAAAACATTCAAAGAAGAAAGGAATTTCTGATTTAACACATGAAATTGACTAAACATTTTTTCTAAACTTTAAATATATAAAAAAAGTCATATTTTATCTTACACCTAATACATTTTAATAATAATCCTTTTAACATATTGAAGAGAAAGGTGAATTAACATATTAAAAATGATGCAGGGGTGGCCCTGCAAAACCCGGGATCTTCAACCCTCTTTTAATAACCACACATCTCAGCTTTCACCAGGCAACAAAAAAAAATCAAACTCACATCTCAATGGACATCTTAAATCCTTCCATTCAAACTCATATAGTTTCATCATACCTCCTTTCTATTTCACAGGCTTTTATAAAATTCAAATCTCAAACCTCACAATATAACTTTATATAAAAGTTTAATTTCAATCCATGTATACGGTTTCACACCCATCATTCATCCATAAACCTTTTGAGATCGGATTTCACAATCGAAATCATCTAACAAACGCGGCCTGGTTATGACTTTTACCTGTAAGGAAATCACTGTTTGCATGAAATGGGAAAAGCGACATTCAAACCTGTGCTCATCATGCAAATTTCGCTCATCAAGCTTGAAAAGCGTAGGTGATATTAAATGGTTGGACAACTGCTCAGATACATACCGCATACAGTTATACACTCAGTACCTTCTGCTGGCGGTGCACATGCACGATGCTGCTCGGCTAACACCGATACAGTTATGAAATAAAATTGCAATTCAAATTGTTTAATTGAATTCGAAAGCTGAGTTGAACCTCGATCAATTCCAGGACATTTAGAAATTCAAACTCACCTTTTGCTAGCCATCGGATTGTTTCAAATCACTGACAATGCGTAAGCTATTGCCATAGCTGAAGCGATCTTTGCCGATAGTTTCCTTATCCCCTGTCCACACCAAGACTTTCATGGAGCGCACAATATCAACATTAAATGAAGCGTTAAGTTATCTGGCTTTAATAACAACTGCGTCACTTAATTAGTGCTCCAAACACAATACAAGGTTTCTGATTTTAATAATAACCACACGATGGAATTTCTGAAACCATAAAGAGCATTACCAACACCAAGGAAAGGCAAGAAACTAGTGTTTTCCTTACGGAGTCCCAATTGGGGAAATTAAAGAGATATCACAAGCTTTCCACTCTATTGCAGGACGGACCTTGATTCAATCGCATTGGTGCACGACAGTAATTAAAATCCACAGTCGATTAACTATGGATACATGCATTCAAAAAAAAACCATTGCACTAAAATGCCAGAGAGGTTTTGAAATTATGCTTTGACGCCGCCTCCCTCTCTGATGAGAGCTTTAGCTGCTTAATTAATTTATAATAATAATGGATATGTACAATAAGGATAGATCAGACCTTATCTCCTAGAAAACAAGATTTTTCCTTTTTTCCCACAATGACTTAAAGCTTGAAGCTTTATTCCCTATTTTTTTTATCCTAATTTTAACTGAAAAATCATAGAAATCCTATCCCAATCCTTTTCCTATTCTCTCATATTCTTTTAGAAAAAGAATATTTACATAACAAAATACTAAAACTATCACACCCCCTCTTTATTCCATATTTACAAATGGAGAGGGTCTTGATGCTCCTGCATCATACACCCAACCTTAAAATTAATCATGATCCCCTGATCATGTGTTCGTATCTGTGTATGCCTGGATCCCACACCGTGTGCTGCAAGTCATCCTTTGCCGCTGCTTTTATCTGTTGTTTTTCTCCAGGTCTGCACACCTTATGATGCTTTGCCCTACACGCTGCACTTTTGCAATCTTTTGTTGTCTTCTTTTTTCTGCTTCTTTTTTGCTTCACTACTGCTGGTCTCTTCCAGGATACTTTCATCATTATCCGCTTCATCATTTCAATTTCTATGTCTAGCAGACTTTTTCCAGCTTCTTCAGTAAGACCTGTACTCACAAAACAATGGTTAGAATAAAAAACATAAGGCATCAGTGCCTCTTCTGTTGTTGCTATCATTGTTGTCTCAGCTGTCACTATGGATGTTGCTACTGCTATCGCCATAGATGTTGCTACCGCTGCCGCCATAAATGTTGCTACCTCCCAAACTTCCTATCCCTCTGCAACATGCTTTGGCTTATCACCTCCAATTTCATCTGTAACTTCATTTGCAACTTCATCTGTAACTTTTTCTTCTGGTTCACTGCACTGACCTCTTTCTTCTGCAATCTCCCTGTCATACTGTGGATTCTCCAGCTAGTATTCTAACAATGCAATCTCTTTGTAGCATCGCTGAAGCACCTCATCATCACCTGCATTCATACATAAACTTTCAGTATCAACTGTTACTTCCTTTATCTGTGCTTCAGACTGATTCACTTCTACAAGAACTTCCTCTTGTGCTGTAACAATTTCATAAGATGGCACATCCTCCTCAACACCTGTAATCACGTCACCTACAAACATACACAACTCATCAATTTTTAAACTGCAAGTCTTTTTAGTCCTCACTGCTTCCTTCAACAATTTCCTTTGAACCAATCTGCATGTGGGATTTTCAAATTTCATCTCTGGCACAAGAACTCTAAGTCCCTTTTTCAACACTAGAATCAGAATTTGTCTCAACCTCCTCTGCAATTGTCGCCAAATCACTCTCTTTCCCTTCAGTGGAAAGATCCATTTTCCTTTCTGCTTTTCCTGCTCCTGCAGCCGTTCTTCCAGTGCCTGTAACTGTGCCTTTATTTCTTGAAACTTTCTTTCTCGAACTCCTGTAGTCATCTCATCTCTATGGCTTCTTTTTGAACCTCTGCTTTCTCCTTTATGACTTTTAGTAGCCATATCCATAAGTTCCTCACCTATGAGTTGCATGAAGCCTCTGCCATAACAAACTCTTTTGCTGCCACTTACCTCACCAATCCTTCCCTCCGGGTTTGGTCTTTTGGTAATCATTGGTCCTTCGCTGGAACCCTTTGATCATCCTCTACTGCTCCTGTAGGCTTCTCCCATCTGCAACTTTATTAAACCTCTGTTGAATCTTCAGGTTCTGCCACATTCACTTCTCCTTTTTCCCCCTGAGATTTCTTCACTATTCCTGTAGATCAATACTTATCAGTCCCAAAAATCATCACATGCAATTAACAAAAAAAAACACTTGAACCTTCAAAGGAAACTGTTCCCGCTCTGATACCACTTGATGCAAGGGTGGCCCTGCAAAACCCAGGATCTTCAACACTCTTCTAATAACCACACATCTCAGCTTTCACCAGGCAAAAAAAAAAGTCAAATTCACATCTCAATGGACATCTTAAATCCTTCCATTCAAACTCATATAGTTTCATCATACCTCCTTTTTATTTCACAGGCTTTTATAAAATTCAAATCTCAAACCTCATAATATAACTTTATATAAAAGTTCAATTTCAATCCATGTATACGATTTCACACCCATCATTCATCCATAAACCTTTTGAGTTCGGATTTCACAATCGAAATCATTTAACAAACGCGGCCTGGTTATGACTTTTACCTGTAAGGAAATCACTGTTTGCATGAAATGGGAAAAGCGGCATTCAAACCTGCGCTCATCATGCAAATTTCGCTCATCAAGCTTGAAAAGCGTAGGCTATATTAAATGGTTGGACAACCACTCAGATACATACCGCATACAGTTATACACTCAGTACCTTCTGCTGGCGATGCACATGCACGATGCTGCCCGGCTAACACCGATACAGTTATGAAATAAAATGGCAATTCAAATTGTTTAATTGAATTCGAAAGCCGAGTTGAACCTCGATCAATTCCAGGACATTTAGAAATTCAAACTCACCTTCTGCTAGCCATCAGACTATTTCAAATCACTGACAAGCGTAAGCTATTTCCATAGCTGAAGCGATCTTTGTCGGTATTTTCCTTATCCCCTGTCCACACCAGGACTTTTGTGGAGCGCACAATATCAGTATTAAATGAAGCGTTAAGGTATCTGGATTTAATAACAATTGCGTCACTTAATTAGTGCTCCAAACACAATACAAGGTTTCTGATTTTAATAATAACCGCACGATGGAATTTCTGAAACCATAAAGAGCATTACCAACACCAAAGAAAGGAAAGAAACTAGTGTTTTCCTTACGAAGTTGCAATTGGGGAAATTAAAGAGATATCACAGGCTTTCCACTCTATTGCAAGACGGAAATTGATTCAATTGCATTGGTGCACGACAGTAATTAAAATCCACAGTCGATTAATTATGGATACATGCATTCAAAAAAAAACCATTGCACTAAAATGCCAGAGAGGTTTTGAAATTATGCTTTGACGCCGCCTCCCTCTCCAATGAGAGCTTTAGCTGCTTAATTAATTTATAATAATAATGGATATGTACAATAAGGATAGATCAAACCTTATCTCCTAGAGAACAAGATTTTTCCTTTTTTCCCACAATGACCTAAAGCTTAAAGCTTTATTCCCTATTTTTTTTTATCCTAATTTTAACTAAAAAATCATAGAAATCCTATCCCAATCCTTTTCCTAATTATTCTCTCATATTCTTTTAGAAAAAGAATATTTACATAACAAAATACTAAAACTATCACACCCCCTCTTTATTCCATATTTACAAATGGAGAGGGTCTTTATGCTCCTGCATCAAAAAATCAATCATGTTATATACATGAGAGTGGTTGAATATATGCAAAAACAATTTTGTTATATTGTTATATATATGTGTAAAACATACTTTATTTTGAGTTTAATATGTTTTAATAGTTGTAATAAATTTTAATAATTATTTCAAGAGGTGCTTTCCACTTTAGTGAGATAAAGATATAATGTTTAATATTTTGATTTAGTCAAAATAAACTAAAATGAAAAAATTAATTTTCTAGCCTATCGTTTTTCCCATGGTAATTTTAACCTATGATTTTTCTCATGGTATTCTTCTCTAATGTGGCTAATTTAAAGGCTAATAGTTAAACCAACTTACATCTATCTTAACTCTTGATTTACCAAGCCGTGAAAGGGATCAATTCTCTCCCTCTTGAGGTTTAAATATCTTTTACCATGAAAACTCTCTTGAGGTGTGAACCTCTTTTAGAGTGAAAATAAATTTGATCCCTCTAGATGCTTGGTAGATCTAGAGTTAAAATGATCTAGGTTGGTTAATAATAAGGATTGAATTTATTATAATAATATATTTTATATGAGTTTAATATGTCATTTATAACTAGGCTAACTAAGTGACAATTTTGCTCTGAAAATATTCATTTTTCTATCACGTTTTTGGAAAATCTGGTTGAAAGTGTTAGAAATCTAGGTTACAACAGTCAAACTATAAAATTTTAGGTGCAAAGTTTTTGAGGGTACCAGATCTTTTTTTACCTTCAAAATGGGGATAAGAACACTTCTAAATCACGATTTTGTAAAACAAAAAAACATCTAATTATGATGAAAAAGTTGTCGTACCTTCAGAATGTCGATAAGGACACTTCTAAATCAAGATTTTGTAAAACAAAAAAATCTAATTATGATGAAAAAGTTATCATCCAGTTGAAATCGTTGCCCACAATTCCTATCATTTATGAGAATTCAATTTAAGTAAAAGGATTAAAAAACCTTAAAATTATTACACTAATAATATATTAGATGAGCTTAACATGTTATTTATGAAAAATGAAATTGGATAGGAAGCATAATTATTTTTCCGAACTTCCTAAAATAAATCTAATTAAAATATCCTATTATTTATTAAAAGAGATGTTTAATAAGAAGTATTCATATCATTCCATTTTTTACTAACCCTATTTTTCTAATGAATGTCAATTATGTACATTTTTACCATTTATTTTTAAAACGAATAACTATAATCATCTCAAAATTAATCAAAACCCCAAAAATAATTTTTATAAATAAGATTCTCTCCACATAAATGAAACTTAAACTTTCAACTCAAATTTTTAATTTTAAATATTATTAATCCTTGCCTCACTAGGGACTAGAACATTCACCTCATAGACAAGTTGCATTGACTATGCAGTTTTTTTGTAATTTTAACCAAAGTTTCGGGAAAATTCTTAATATTTCTATTTTTTTGAATAAATTAAAAAAGAAAATCAGATTTTTATCAAATATTTTTTATAATTTCCCATTGGTTAAGGAAGCTATGATGTGTTGGGTTGTGTTATATTCTTTCCATGACTAGACCATGTAGTAAACTGGGGGGTTAGAGGTGGGGTGGATCCCCTTTCGTTGCACCAATTGTGTAGCGGGGGGAGGGGGTCACGGGGGGTTCGAGGTGTACCCATAACCCCACTTTATGGGGTCTAGGGTAGCAGCCCAAAAAATTTTGGTTTTGGACGAGATGTTAGGTTGGGCAGACCCACTTATGGTTTTGTGCATGATTTTCACACATGTTTTTTTGGATGCGATGGTTTTCGGTCCATGGTATTGGACGTGATGGTTTTTGGTCCATGGTATTGGATGCTTCAGCATGTATAAATATGTATTATAACATTGAAAGGAACTTAATGGAAAATCAAGCTGGTAGTCCTGATTTTGGGATCCAAGGGAAATCTCTGTGTATATGTGTTTTATGTGTTATGGTTTCGTATTGTTTATTTTCTGTGTTTTAGAATTCATATGCAGGTAATTTTTGTACGAGGTTAAAACCTACATTTGGTATAGAAGCTATTTTGGCTTTAAGGGGACACTTTTGTTGCTGGGGGGTTTCGCTCGAGCCTATGGTAGACCCTATTCAGTGGGAGATCTGCGAGATCAATTCTGTTGGTGAAAGAAGATGGCAAGCAGTGGAAAGATAGAGATTGAGAAATTTAATGGTCAGTGTTCTGAGATGTGGAAACTCAAGATGGATGATTTGTTGGTGGATAAGGATCAGTGGATTGCGGTAGATCTAGGTACAAAGCCAATAGGAGTGTCTGATGAATAATAGAAGAAGTTGGATCAGAAGGCAAAGAGCACAATACGATTGTGTGTCTCAGATTCAGTATTGTCGAATGTATCAGGGAAAGCTACAACAAAGGATTTGTGGGACAAGTTAGTGACTTTGTACCAATCTAAGTCTCTAGTGAATATGCTGTTCCTGTGGAAAAAGCTGTATAACCTGAGGATGAAAGATGGAGACTCAGTGATAGAGCATATGAATGCATTTAATATTATGGTAAGTCAATTAGCATTTGTTGATATTAAAATTTTAGATGAAGATAAGTGCATCAGTTTGTTGTGTTCTCTACTAGATTCATGGGATAGTCTAGTTATTACAATAGCTAGCAATGCAACTGCCTTACAATTTGATGAAATAGTCTCATCCTTACTAACAGAGGAAATGAGGCAGAAAAATATGGAGAGCCAGAATGGTGATGCCTTGTATGTACGAGGACAATCCCAGAACAGAAACAAAAATAAGTCATCGAGTGGGATATCTAAATCTAGAGGGAGATCTAAATCTCCAGGAAAACCTGTAAAGGTGGTGTGCTGGAAATGTGGAAAGGAAAGGCACTTCAAAAGGGACTGTAAATATAAAGCTCCTGATAAAGGAAAGGGATCTGATGATGCTCCTTCTATAGAGGTGAAAACCACCTCAAATGAAGGTGGGGATGTGTACTTGGCTTCTTCAAGTACACATGTAGATCATGAGGCATGGTTGATTGACTCAGGTGCATCCTTTCACTTCACTCCCCATAGAGAGTGGTTTTGTGAGTATGATAAATATGATGGTGGTGATGTCTTCTTCGGGGATGACAGGAAGGCTAGAATTGTTGGTCGCGTAAAAGTAAAGTTGAAGTTGCAAGGTGGAAGGGTTAGAACACTTTCGGGTGTTCTGCATATTCCTGCATTGGCCAGAAATCTGATTTCTATAAGCAAGTTGGATGATGCAGGTTTAAAGATAGTGTTCTAGAAAGATACCTGCAAGATGGTTTGCGGAGCATTGGTATTGATGCATGGAGTTCGGATTGGAACTTTGTACAAGCTGCAAGGTTGCACTGTTTTTTATGGGGGCAACAGTTTTGTGGTTCTTGAAAGTGGAGCTGAAAATCTAGTGGTCTCTGGAGAGAAGACCATGTTGTGGCATCAAAGGCTTGGACATACTGGAGAGAAGGGCCTTCGAATACTTCATGGTAAAGGTATGGTAGAAGGTATGAGTAATAGCTCTCTCGATTTTGATTTTTGTGAAATTGTGTATATGGAAAGCAGAATTGGGTGATTTTCCCCTCTGGTAGTAAGAGGGCGAAACATATATTAGAACTTGTGTACAATGATGTGTTTGGACCTGTGAAGGTTCCATCACTTGGTAAGCCTGTGTACTATGTATCATTTATAGATGACTTCTCAAGGAATACATGGATATATTTCCTTAAGAAGAAATTTGAAGCCCTTGACAGGTTTAAAGAATTTAAGGCTCTCATGGAAAATCAGACAGAGAAGAAGATAAAGGTTCTGAGGATAGATAATGGTGGAGACATTTGCGGCAAGGAATTTGAAGAATTATGTAAGAATTGTGCTATAGCACGACAAAAGACTACTCCATATACACCTTAGAAAAATGGAGTTGCACAAAGAATGAATAAGACGTTGATGGAAAGGGCAAGAAGCATGCTTAGTGGTGCCAGGTTAGGACAGGAATTCTAGCCAGAGGCGGTGGATATTGCATGTTACCTGGTCAACAGGTCACCTTCATCAGCGTTGGAGGATAAGACTACACAAGAGATATGGACTGGTAAGAAACCCTCTCTTTCACATCTGAGGGTATTTGGATGTGATGCATATGTACATGTTCCAAAGGAGAAATTAACCAAGTTGGATTGTAAATCTAAAAAGTGCATCTTTATTGGGTATAAGGATGGTTTGAAGGGTTATAAGCTTTGGATCCCAGTCACATGGAAGGTTTTGTATAGTCAAGATGTGGTGTTCAGAGAGGTAAAAGATGTTATTTAAACATGAAGTCCAACCAAAGGAACCTGAGAAGATAGAGTTTGAGCTTAAGAAGGAAGAATCAGACTCTACAATAGAGGAGGAATCAGAAGATGAAGAGCCACAAACTCTGGTTGTGAGAAGATAAGTTCGAGAAAGAAGGCAGCCAAAAAGGTATAGTCCATCTACTTTCTATTCAAATTTTGCTTTATCAATTACTGGCGATGATCCCAAAACTGTGAAGGAAGTAGTAGATTCAGAGTATGGTAAACTCTGGAAAGAGGCCATGGTTGATGAAGTGGCATCTTTGCACAAAAATAAGGCTTGGGATCTGGTGGAGTAATCGGCTGGAAGGAAACCCATTGGCAGCCAATGGGTGTTCAAGAAGAAGACAAATGCAGAAGGAAAGGTGGAGAAATAAAAAGCTTGGTTGGTAGCAAAATGTTATTCCCAGGTGTCAGGAATTGATTTTGGTGATATTTTTTTCTCCTGTTGCCAAGGTAACTTCTATTAGACTACTTTTATCTGTTGTTGCTGCTTTTGATTTTGAGGTAGAATAAATGAATGTGAAGATAACATTTCTTCATGGGGATCTAGAAGAGGAAATATACATGAAGCAACATGAAGGCTTTGCGGTGAAGGGTAAGAAAGAACTGGTATGCAGGTTAAAGAAGTCTCTGTATGGGTTAAAACATTCACAAAGGATGTGGTATCAAAAAATTGATACATTTATACGAGGAGTTGGCTTCACAAGAAGCAAACAAGATCACTGTGTGTATTTTAAATTAATTGATGACCATGTTATTTATCTACTCTTGTATGTGGATGATATGTTGATGGTTGGGAATGACGAAGAAATTATCCATGATTTGAAGACCCAGTTGTCCTCCAAATTCGACATGAAAGATCTTGGTGCTGCAAACTATATTTTGGTCATGGAAATTAAAAGAGATCAAGCAAAGAGGAAGCTCTAGTTAAACCAGAGGAAGTATGTCGAGACAATATTGCAGAGGTTTAATATGCACAATAGTAAACCGGTGAAGGTTCCTATTCCTATAGGTGTGAGGTTATCTGCTGAACAGTGTCCCAAGACACAAGAAGAGGAAGAGGACATGTCCCATGTTCCATATGCAAGTGCAATCGGTAGCTTGATGTATGCAATGGTCTATACTAGACTAGAAATTACACATGCAGTGGGAGTATTGAGGAGGTTTATGTCAAAACTAGGGAAGGAGCACAGGACAACAGTGAAGCAGGTTTTCAAGTATTTGCGTGGCACTAGTGATTATGGTTTGTGCTACCAAGGAAGATTAGGATTGGACAGAATGTTGGATATTCATGGCTTTGTTGATGCAGACTGGGCTAGAGATCTGGATCAGATAAGATCTACAAGTGGGGATGTGTTTAACCTATTTGGAGGTGCAGTCAATTGGATGAGTAAGAAACAATCTGTAGTGGCACCATCAACTACAAAGGCAGAATACATGGAGCCACTCATGCAAGCAAGGAAGTAGTTTGGTTGCAAAGATTTTGTTCACGTATGGGGTTAGTACAGGGAGCTATAAGGATAGACTGTGACAGTCAAAGTGCAATTTTCTTGGCAAAGAACCCCACATGTCATTTAAAGACAAAGCACATTGATGTTCAGTATCACTTTGTGAGGGATATGATAGAAGATAAAAAGTTGTTGCTGGTAAAGGTGGATGCTTTGAAGAATATTGCAGATGCATTGACAAAATCTATGAGCTCTGAGAAGTTCTCTTGGTGTAGAGAGACAATGGGTGTTTTAGGGCTAGAAAAATGACTAAGCTCTCTTGTGGTTCCCTGTGGAAAGAAAAAAATAAGTGGGAGAATGTTGGGTTGTGTTATATTCTTTCTACAACTAGCCCACGTAGTTGATCGGGGGTTAGAGGTGGGGCAGAGCCCCCCTTCGTTGCACCGATTATGTAGCAAGGGGGGTCACAGGGGGTTTGAGGTGTAGCTGTAACCCCGAAAAATTTTGGTTTTGGACCATATGTTAGGTTGGGTAAACCCACCTATGGTTTTGTGCATGATTTTCGCACATGATTTTTTTCGTGATGGTTTTCGGTCCATGGTATTGGATGCTTTGGCATGTATAAATATGTATTATAACATTGAAAGGAACATAATGGAAAATCAAGCTGGTAGTCCTGATTTTGGGATCCAGGGGAAATCTTAGTGTATATGTGTTTTATGTGTTATGCTCTCACATTGTTTATTTTATGTGTTTTAGAATTCGTATGCAGGTAATTTCTGTATGGGGTTAAAACCTACATGATGGGACATAATTCCTTTAGTGGAGGGCATTTAATTTTCGTA
Organism: Pinus taeda; assembly: GCA_000404065.3. Taxonomy (NCBI): domain Eukaryota; kingdom Viridiplantae; phylum Streptophyta; class Pinopsida; order Pinales; family Pinaceae; genus Pinus; species Pinus taeda. The sequence continues at coordinate 657,180 of APFE031161484.1, read as the reverse complement.
TTTTCCTAGTGCCTATAAATTCATTTTAAAATTAAAATAAAAGTAATTTTGTGAGTGGTTATTATGTTGGTGAGTGATCCGACACTAACAATGTTATGTTAGTGCTTTGCTCAATGATGCAAAAATTGATGTGGTTGTGGGACACTGTTATTTTAGCGATCTTATCAATGGTGGAATAATTGATGTGGTTTTAGGACATTGTTATGTTAGTTCTCTTTTAAATGATTTGATCATTGATGTCATTTCAGGTTGTTTGCATTGGCCTTCTGGTGGGGGGAGGGGGCGCATAGAACAAATGTTGAATTAATATTATTATGATTCCTTTTTTGGAGGAAAAAGTATATGCGGGAGAACTACGATCCTTTGCATGGTGAGTTTTGTGACACTAATCAATGATGTAGTAATTGGTATGGTTTCATTGTACGGAACTTTTATTATGCAGAGGATGAAGTATGTGCAGGAGAATTGGGGGTTCTTTGCACAGATAGGGGTACTCTAACACTGATGGGGGTGTAGAGGGTGCTAGTATTGTTTTCTTAACAATTATCACAATAGGAAATTGTTATGTTAGTGCTATGCTCAATGACGTGAGAATTGGTGCAATGTCAGGTTGTTTGCATAGGTCCGAGGGGGGGCTGAACAAATGTCGAATTAATATTATTATGTTTCCTTGTGCAGAGGATGAAGTATGCACTACAAGAAAAAGGGTCATTGGTGAGGGTCATGCCAGTGACAAACCTTTAAGGTCCATCACCAATGCCACATATGGTGGTAGTCTTTAAAAAAGCGTTGTTATAAGTGTATATAGTGATGGTCCTTTAACATTTGTCACCAAATTCATTTTCAATGAATTGGTGAGGGTTGTTAAAGGCTCGTCACTAATTCTCTCTTTGGTGACACTTTTGGTGAGGGTCATTAAAGGACCATCAATAATTCTCTCTTTGGTGACACTTCTAGTGACAATATTTTATTGATCCTAATCAATGCTCTTTTTGCTTACTTTTGGTGATGGTAAAAAAATGTTCATCATCATTGATCATTCCAATGACTTTTTGATGACATTATGTACCTGTTACTATATTTCTAGTCAAAAGATAATGACTTAAGACCATTGTTGTGGAGTCTTTTTCATTTTTTGTCCAGGGTCATAGTGGTTATAGTCAGCCAATTCGTTAAGAATTAATTAGTGTGTATCATTTCCCTCAAGTCATAAGAATATAGTTTTCCTATGAGTCAACACATGATTCATCTCTATTAGGATTATTATCTAGCAAATTGTCTTTAAATAAAGTTCCACTAGTGCATGTAAGAACTATATTATTTAATACATAATCAAGCTCTATCAATTCTATTAACGAGAGAGACCTAGCACTCCTCAACACTCATGACACACCTTAACATGCTTTGGAATAGTACACTAAAATTCGTTAGCACCTCACATGTCTTGGAACATCTTTTTACCTCGAACATCTTTGTACCTAGAACATATTGCCATGAGTAGGACACCCAAGCACATGTTGGCATGCCCTAGCATAACATAACGCTCCCCTAGCATGTGTTGGCATGCCCTATAGTCCCTTGCATGCCCTAGAACACCTTGGCATAATATTGCATTGAAAAACATTAGTACTTGGCACACATTGGCACTTGGCATGTATTGGAACATATTATTAGTGTGTCTAACATGCCCCTTTTGAAAAATATAAATTCTTGACTTATTAAACTTCTTATGTGTTCATTTCCTTGCATTTTAGCTTGGTTATTCCTTTTGTTTCCTTGAAACTCCTTGACGCATATTAGAAATATACTTTGGCACCCTACACATCTTAGCATGTCTTAGCACCTGACATGCCTTGTCACTATTTTGCACATGTTAGCACACCCTGGAACTACCTAGCACACTCTAGCACTTCTTGACATGCCCTGATATTCCCTGGCATGCCTTACCCATGCTTAGCATACCTTGTCAGTCCCTCCTTGGCATGACAGCTAGCACTCATTAACACTCCGTGACACACCCTCATATTCATTCACTTCCATGCATTTTGACCTAGTGCTCCCTTGTATTGTCCTAGTACTACCTAAGACTCCTCAACATGCATTGGCAATCTCTAGCACACCTTAGCACTCTTCGAGATGCTTTGCCACTTCATAGCATGCATCACACTCCCTAACACACTTCAGAACTTGGCACGTGTTGGCACTTGGAAAGTCTTAGCATGTTTGGCATGTGTTGAGATGACTTGGTATGCTTTGGCATGGTATAATATTAAAGTTATTTGAGATCAATTATTGGAAAGTAGATGAGAAGAAACAGAGGAATATTTTGCACTTAGAATGCATTGACACTTGGCACTTTGCACCTATTGGCGCCTAGTGTTTGTGTTCCTAACATGCCCCTCATGGAAAAGGTAAATTGATGGCTTATTAACCCTATTAAGTGTTCATTTCCTTGTAGTTTAACTTGTTCCTCCATTTTGTTGCCTTGATATTCCCTGGCATGCATTTTTACACCCTTTCACATCTTGCCATGCCTTATCACTTGGCACATCTTAGCTTGTTTGACATATCTGTTAGTTGTGGAGTCTAATTATCTTCTTCATTTCGAGGTAATATCACCACATTGGACCCCAATTTGTAATGTGGTGGCAATTCCACTCATAAAATGTACGCTACAAGGGGGGTCTAAGGGGATAGATGCGATCTTTAGGAGCCCCCATTGGCGGGGGATCAAGGGTAGCGCCCCCAAAACTAAAAATAGATGTAAAATTTCCTTGTAAAATGTTGTAATTTCGTAATCAATCTAGCCATTCATTAGGCAGAAATCTGACTGTAGAAGTTATGTTTAATTTAGGGTTTTTTCCCTAGAAGGCAACTGCTTGCTATATATGAGGGAATTGTATTGTGTCTATGTAGATTGGTATTCTAAGCAAGAAACAGAGAGGAGGTTCTGTGAGCGCGAAGAGGGAATTACAACGGACCTGCTATAGGTTGTATCTCTTCATTTTACTAGATAATATAAAAGGAAGGACTTGTTGTTTCTCCCTGGGTGTAGCCCAAATTGGGGGAACCACGTATATCTGTGTCTCTCTTTTTTTATGCATTTTCTATGTTAACTGCAATATATTTTATGTGTTCCATTTCTCTGTAATATATAATTTTCTAACGAACTAGTATTAGAGCTAGAGGTCAATTTGGCTTATAAGCTCACAGGAGAGAAGGGTTCCTGGTTCAAGTGGGAGCAACGATGGAAGATGGTATGTTTAAGGTTGAAAAATTTAACTGCCAAAACTACCCATTGTGGAAGATGTGGATGGAATATTATCTGTATCATAAATATCTATACCTACCATTGAGTGGAAAGACAAAGAAGCCGATGAGTATGACAGACACAAAATGGGATATTCTCGACAAAAAGGCACTTGGAACAATATGATTGTGCCTAGCGACGTCGGTAGCCTTTAATATTTCAAAGGAAACGACAACAAAGGGTTTAATATCAGCATTGGCCAAATTATATGAAAAACCATCGGCCTCAAATAAGGTTTTTCTTATAAAGAATTTATTTAATATGAAGATGTCAAAAGGTGGATCTATTGATGATCATTTAAATGAATTTAATACAGTTACCAAACAGTTAAGTTTTGTAGGGGTAACTTTTGATGATGAACTTAGGGCTCTGTTATTTCTGTGCTCATTGCCAGAATGTCGGAATGGTTTAGTTATGGCCATTAGTAACTTTGTCTTTGGATCTAGTATTTTAAAGTTTGATGATGTTCTCGGTGCAATCCTTAGTGAGGAAATGTGACAGAAAATCTCCGGTGAGACATGAGGTAATTCTTTGACTAGAAAGACTAGGGGAAGAAAAATGGAAACAAGAAAGAGCCCAGGGTATCACAGTAAGTCAAGGGAAGGTAGATTCAAGTCTAGATCAGTGATAATGTGCTAGAAATGCAAGAGGAAAGGACACCTAAAGAAATATTGCAAGTCTTGGAAGGAAAAGAAGGAGAAATGCAACAAGAAAACGATCATGAAGCGAATGTGACAGGTGATGTGTTGCAATATGCTTTGATTCTTTCATTAGAAAATATTATGGATGCCTAGATGGTAGATTCAGGGGCCTCATTCCATGCCACACCTGATAGGAAACATTTTCATGATTATGTTCAAGGAGAATTTGGACAGGTTCGATTGGGTGATGATAAACCATGTAAAATCATTGGAATGGGTATAGTTTTCACGAAACAAAAAAATGTAAACCAATGGCTATTAAAGGAGGTTAGGCATGTTCCAGATCTGAAGAAAAATTTTATTTCAATAGGGTAGTTGAGAGGTGAAGGTTGTGTGACTACTTTTACATATAAAACCTGGAAGGTCACTAAAGGAGCCCTGGTAATAACAAAAGGATAAAAGGTTGGTACTTTGTATTTATGAAATGGTATTTCTAATTCTATTAATGATTTAACCTCTACAGGAGAAGATACAACATTGTGGCATCATAGGCTCAGGAACATGAGTGAGAACGGAATGTAAATTCTTCACTCAAGAAATTTGTTGTCAGGTTTGAAGCATGCTGATTTAAAATTCTGTGAAAATTGTGTTCATAGAAAACATAAGAGAGTTAGATTCCTCAGAGTTGGGAAAGAAAAGATGAGCCAAAAATTAGAGCTTATGCATACAAATGTATGGGGACCTGCTCAAGTATCATCTCTCAGTGGATCTCATTATTATGTTATTTTTACTGATGATGCAACCAGAAAAACATGGATTTATTGTATTCGAAATAAATCTGATGTATTTGATACTTTCAAGAAATGGAAAGCTTTGGTTGAAAATGAAACATGAAAAAGGTTGAAGTGTCTCCTATCAAATAATGGAGGTGAATATTGCAGCAAAGAGTTTGATAGGTATTGTTTAGAGAATGGAATACGTAGAGAGAAGACAGTTCTAGGAACACCACAAGAAAATGGTGTGTCAGAAAGGATGAACAAGACAAACATGGAATGCGCAAGGAGCATGAGATTGCATGCAGGATTTCCTTTACAATTTTGGTCTGATGTTGTAGTTACTATTGTTTTTCTAATAAACAGAGGGCCTTCAAGTTCCTTGGATGGTGGTATTCTAGAGGAGGCATGGACAGGTAAAAAGGTAAACTACTCATTTTTAAAAATGTTTGGTTGTGAAGCCTTTGTCCACATTAATAAAGAAAATAGAACAAAGCTTGAGAAAAAATCAAAGAAATATACCTTTATTGGATATGGTGTTAATGATTTTTGTTATCGCTTTTATGATTATGAAAAAAACAAAATCATTAGGAGCATAGATGTAATATTCAATGAAAAGGTTTTGTATAAGGATTAGTTACAAGAAAAGAAATAGGAAAAAAAAAATAGAGAATACACAATGCTTGATGAGATCACAAAAAAATGATGGTGCCTAAAAATCACAATGATCAACAACCAGAATGACAACAAGCACCTCAAACACTCAAAAGTGGTGTTAGAAGATCTACCAGGATAAGTAGACCCCCTAAACGATACTCTTCTTCATTATATTATGTATTGTTGACTTATTCTCATGAACTAGAATGTTATGAAGAAGTAAGCAGGTAGAAACCAGGAAGAAGTGGGAGCAAGCCATGAAAGAAGAGATGGACTCCTTGACACATAACCAGACTTGGGACTTAGTCAGGTTGCCTACAGGTAAAGCAACATTGTAGAATAAATGGGTTTACAGGTTGAAGGAAGAATATGGAGGTAGAAAAGGGTATAAATCTAGACTTGTGGTGAAGGGGTTTGCACAAAAAAAGGGTATAGAATTTGATGAGATATTTTCTACTATTGTTAAAATGACTTCAATCATAACTATTTTAATTATAGTAGCAGTTGAAGATTTGCATCTTGAGTAGTTATATGTAAAGACAACCTTTCTCCATGGGGATTTGGAGGAAGAGATATATATGTAGCAGCCACAAGGATATGAGGTAAAAGGGAAGGAGAAACTAGAGTGTAGGTCGAAGAAGAGTCTATATTGCTTAAAATAGGTTCCAAGGTAGTGGTATCTAAAATTTGACAGGTTTATGTCTGAACAAGGTTATACTAGATGTCACTCTAATCATTGTGCTTATCTCAAAAGGAAAAATGATGGCAACTATATTATATTGTTATTGTATGTAGATGACATGCTTGTTGCAGGTTATAACATGCAGAAATAAATGTGCTCAAAAGAAAATTGGCAAACTCATTTGCAATGAAGGATTTGTGTGCTGCAAAATAAATCATTGGTATGAGAATAACTAGAGAAAGGAAGAATCACAAATTAACATTGTCTCAAAGTGAGTACATACAAAAGGTGTTGAAAAGGTTTAATATGCAGAATGAAAAACCAATTAGTATACCTTTGGCTAGCCATTTCAAGCTAAGTAATGAAATGTGTCCCAAGACTCACGAAGAAATGGATTATATGTCTAAAGTTCCATATGCATCAGCAATTGGAAGCTTAATGTATGCAATGGTCTACACAAGGCTTGATATTGCACATGTAGTGGGAGTTGTAAGAAGGTACATGAACAATCCAGCAAAAGAACATTGGATGGTAGTAAAGTAGATTCTCAGGTATTTGAGAGGTACCATAAATCAAACATTATGATTTGGCAGTTCAAACATTGCTCTACAGGGATATGTTGATGCAAATATGGCAGGTGATAGAGATAACAGGAGTAGCACCACAGGGTATGTCCTTACTGTAGGTGGAACAACTATTAGTTGGGTCTCAAAACTGCAAATTATTGTTACACTCTCAAAAATGGAAGCAGAGTATGTTGTTGCTACAGAGGCTAGTAAAGAAATGATTTGGTTACAAAGGTTTCTGGATGAATTGGGTAAGAAGTAGGAGTTGGGCAGGGAAAATTGTAAAAACCATCCTAAATTTATATGTATAATAAATGGGTGAATCCCCATGATACATAGGAAAAATGGGAGGCGATTTTGTCA